>VONZ01000535.1:357500-514568 GCA_012976165.1 Labeo catla
TATTAAAAACTATAATAATATATCAATAATACTTAAATAATACTGATGTATATGTATATATTTATAATGTATGTACTGTATGTACGTTGCAAAAATATTTTGGAAATTAAAATAATAAAAAAAATATCATTTTCTCTTCAATTTATATGCATATACACAATAAGAAATTATGTATTTAAAATTAATATGGCAAATAATATCATGCAAAATGTAAAAAAATAAAATAATAATAATAATAATAATACATTTTACTCTTTATAGTGTGTATAGTTTTCTTTTTTTGCTTTTTTTTACATAACTTTTTCATTGTTAAACTGAATAGACAAACAAAAACTGACAAAAACAATAAAACGACTAACTAAAATTAAAGTGAAAACAGAACATAAAAGTAAAATCTAATTTAAAATATTAAAAACTATTTTATATATATATATATATATAAAATAATAAAAATTAAATTTTCTAATCTGTCGACCTATATATGTGTGTATATATATATATATATATATATATATATATATATACACACACACACACAATAACAAATTATGTATTGAAAATGAATATGGCAAATGTTAAAATACAATATTTTTAAATATAATAATAATAATATTTTACTATTAATGTTGTGTGCAATATTATTATTATTATTATTATTATTATTTTACTATTAATGTTGTGTGTTGTTTTTTTTATTTTTACTTTATTTTAACTTTTTTTCACATTTTTAAAGCAACATCTGAAAACATGTAAAATAACAATAATTTGAAACCAAATTTAATTTGAAACCAAATTTTAATCTGAAAAGAAACAGTAACAAAAATAATAAAAAATATAGTGTTTTTTTTTTACTTAACTAAACAATTTTACATGATATACACAAAACATTAAACTAAATCTTTTTCACTTTCTTACAACACATAGATAAACTGTTTTACATGCATTATTTCCAAATTAATCGAGCAAAATCTCTAAATAAAAAATTATATATTTAATTAATATTTAAATGCAGTGAATCCATTTAATAAATATAGATTTAAATAAACTGAATAAAGTAGCATACAATGAAATTAATCAATTAAAACAAAAGAGTAATTAAAAATGTTAAATATTTACTTTAAATAATTCCCTTTTTCAAATTTACATTAAAACACTCAAATTAAGCTACCTACTATATTTCCTTGTATTAAGCTGCAACACAACACAAGCTGCAATTTTGTTTTTTTTTTTTTCATTTTTAAAGCAACATCTGAAACTAAAATGTCACTATAGTGAAACATCAATGAAAGGCCAACCTCTGAGCAATACAGTTTTGCTCTGAGCTACTTATTCCCCTGCAGGACGAAGTTGGTACTGCACGAGCCCACAAACACCCCGGTGGAAGCATCTCAGACACTACACGGCCTTCAGAGCGGGGATGAGTCATCACAGCCACATAAATCTGAAGTCAGCGCGCCCGAGAGATTCTTCTCAGCACACACACATACACACACACATGCAGATAATAAAACCTAATGCGTTTTTCAGCCACTCCAGCAGCAGTCATTTGACAAACTGGACGTTCCACTGTAATATGACACCGGCGCTTTGTGCCGCGGGCCACAGCTCCCATGATGAGAAAGGCCTGTCTCCCTCTAGCTGTTTGTTAACTCAATGACCAGCAGAGCAGGAATTTGCACTCGTGTTTCTAGCAGTTTGAACCGTATTCAGTATGAGAGACATTCCAGCTCATGTGACTAAAGCTGACGGCCGTTTCGGTGCTTTCCAGAGCTGCAGCTGCCCAATCCAGGCCATTTAGATGCCCTGCCCTGCCCATACCAACACTACCCCGACCGCACCCGTCCGCACACACACACATTCACACGTCCTCTAACTTTAGAGCGTGTGACACAATTAAAGAGCACTGGTATAATCATACAGTAACGCCATGTATAAATCGGAGCGATTTCGAGGTCAGTCTGACAGAGCTAAATGCCTGCAGTATAATCATCTGTCATTTTCAATGCGCTATAAATTCCCTTGAAAATATCTGCTGCCCTCTTTTGTGATTACAGGCCACTGGTGGTAATGAGAGAATGGTGGAAATTGTTCACAAGTGGGGAAAATGGGTTGGTCTCGCTGCAGATGTGCAATTTTATCTTATGGCTTGTTGCTAGGATGGGAATACAAATATGCATCGTTGGATTCGGTTCAAACCGAGCATAAAGGGAATATGGGTTTATCAGAGACATGTCAAATGTGTGGACGTGTTTGGGAACTACATTGGGGGCTACATTACTGCTATAAACACAAAAAAAAGTGGCTGAAAAATGTGTTTAATGATATATTTACATATATTTAATTAAGTGAAAATATAAGGTAAAGTACAAAATAAAATTTATTAATTAAAATGTTTAAATAATTGAACTGTAAACTACTGTGCCACAGTACAGCTAAAGTTTTTAAAATAAAATAGAATAAAAATGTGATATTTAATCATTTAATATTGTAATTAATAAATTATATATACATATATAATATACACACAATTTCAATGAAATGAAAGTTATTTATTATTATTATTATTATTATTATATATTATTTATATCAAAACTAAATTAATAAAATAATATTTTAATTCATATTATTGTACATTAAAATTACATTTACATAAAATATTGTAATTAAAATGTTAAATAATAATATTATATTTACAAAATAAAATATATTTATATAAAAAACAATTAAATAATGGAAATTAAATTAAAACTACTTAATATCTCTTTATAATAGCTCTTTTATATTCCATGCCACAGTACAGACAAGGTTTATAAAATAAAAAAAAAGTTTTTAAATTAAATTTTAAGTTAATTTTTAAATGTAATGTATTTTTTAAATATTGTAATTAATAAATGTAATATATATATATATATATATATATATAATTTAAATTAAGTAAGTTGTATTATTGAAAATTTAAATATTTTAATTTGTTATTGTACATTAAAATGACATTTACATGTACTTACATGTAATTAAAAATGTTAAATAATAATATTACATTTGCAAAATAAAATATATAAATTAAAACAAATAAATAATGGAATTTTAAACTATTTTACATCTTTCTATTATCTCTTTCACATTTCATTCCACAATACGTTTTTAAAATAAAATAAAATTAAAAAAATAAGATATTTAAAGACTTCAATGAATGCATTTATTATTATTGCAATTAACAAATTTAATGAATATACATATAATTTTAATAAAATAAAAGTTAAATTATTGAAAATTAAAATAGCATTTACATAAAATTACATGTAATTAAAAATGTTGAATAATAAATTAACCTAATTAATAAATTAACTTTACATAAACTTGGATTAAATAAATACAATTATAAATAAATGAAATAAATAAATAATTAAATACAAATTCACATGAAATACACACACACAAAAAAATACAAATAAATATATATTTCACTTTCTTAGCTACAACTTTGTCTTACATTCATTTATTTCTAAATTAATAGAGCAAAATCCTAAAATAAATTAATAAAAATTAATAAATGAATATATATTTAATTAATATTTAAATGTAATGAAAACATTGAATAAACATAGATTTAAATATTTAATAAAGTTGAATTGATTCATTAAAACAAAAAAGTAATTGGAAATGTTAAATTAAATATTTACTTTATATAAATTTATATGAAATTAAATAAAATGTACATTAAATACACTAAAATTATATTTCCATGTTCTAAGCGGCAGCACAACACAAGGACAATATAATAGGATAAAAATATATTTAATTATATATTTAATTAAGTGAAACGAAATTACATTTTAAAAAATTTAATTAGAATTTCACTCTCCATGCCACAAAACACTGCCAAGCTTTGTGGGATGTTTCTGTGGGCACACTGAGTTTCCATCATGCCAGATCCTCGGTCTGCTCGAGTCCTGTTTGTCTGAGGTCATGTTTTCATAGGGAGGCACAACAGAGAGAGACGGAGCTCAGGGGAGATAGAGAACAAACGAGGGAGGAATGAAACAGGGTGATAAGATGGTGCTGGAAAACTGAACTGACAAACACAGACCTCCACCCTGAGCTCAGGAACCTGCTCCTCCATTTACACTTCTGTCTCCTTATTATTGTTTCCAGGACTGATAGGGACAGAGAGCCCTGAGTCCAGCGCCGCAGATAAACTGTTTATCAAAGGACGGAGGAGGACAGCGTGTGTCTGTGGCTATTGTGTATTCTGCATGTCATTTCTGAAGCAATTTTTAGAGGCCATATGAGCGGGTGTGTGTCATTGCTGAACTCGTCCTGGGTTAACGCCGAACATCATGACCCAGTTTTTAGAAGTGACACCCCAGTTGTCCAGCTCTGTGTCACCGTATCCCAATAAAACCTAGCACAACACACTCACATATACTCGTAAATGAGGACATACTGACTTTTATTGTTACTTTTTTAATATAAAATTGGTTTTATGCAAAGTTGGTGTAATCATAAGGACAAAAAATAACTTTTTGCATTATTTAGTGTTAGAGAAAAAGTGTTTATAAGTGAGTTTTTAATTTAGGACGTCCCTAATGGTCTCCACAGGGAGGTTTGGTCAGATTTAGCTCACTTTTGGGGACAATTTTGGACTATAGTTGGGTCCACATATACATTTGTAAAAAAAATAATATAAAATAAAATAAAATAAAATAAAATTCCCAAAATGTAAAAATTCAAATAAATAAAAAACAAACAAATGAATAAATAAATAAATAAATAAATAAACAGAAAAAATGAATGCATGAATGAATAAATAAATACATACATACATACATAAAATACTAAATAAACTAAAATGACAAAATAAATAATTAAATACAAAAGAATAAGTACATAAAAAATTATATAAATAAAAAAATTACAATTAAAATAAATTTTGAATAAATAAATTAATTAATTAAAATAAAATAAAATAAAATAAAATAAAATAAAATAAAATAAAGGTTTGGTCAGATTTAGCTCACTCTTGGGGACAGTTTTGGCCTAAAATTATAGTCAAGTCCACACAGATATTCCCAAAATTTAAATGCAAAAAAATAAAAAGAAAAAATTAAATTAAATTAAAGAATAATATTATTATAAATTAAATTAAAAACAAAAAAGTACAAATAAATAAATACAAATAACTAATATAAAAATAGTAAATAAATAAATAAATAAATAAATGTTTGTTCAAAAATGATATATATATATATTAAAAAAAAAAAAACCTAACTTTTTTTCCCATTTACATTTTAAATCTGAGAAAACAAAAATGAACAAATGAAAAAAAAAAACTCACTTTGAAATAAATAAATAAAAATAAAAATAAAATAAAATAAATAAATATGAAAAAAAAAAAAACTTATATAAACAAAAATTACAAAATATATTTTTTTTCTCACTTACATTTTTAATCTGGGAGAGAGAGAAAAAACATCTATCCTTGAATGTCCCCAAAGGGAGGTTTGGTCAAATTTAGTCCACACTCACATTTCCAAAATGCAAAATAATAACAAACAAACAAACACACAAATGAGTAAATAAAATAAAATAAAATAAAGAAATAAATAAAAATACAATTAAATAAAATAAATGTTAAAAATGTAAAAAGTATATAAACAAACAAAAAAATATACAAAATATATGTTTGTTTGTTTTTTATTTACACTTTTAATCTGAGAAAAAAAAAACAAAAAAACCTCCTTGTTTATGAGTGAGTTTCAATTGAGGGACGTCCCTGGATGTCCCCAAAGGGAGGTTTGTTCAGATTTAGCTCTTTTGGGGACAGTTTTGCCCCCAAACTAACGTTAAATCCACACGCACATCCCCAACCCGCTCTCATCATGTAGTTACTCCAATGACAACCCACCAGGGCAGCGTATCTGATCATCTACTCGTCCTTGTGTCACTACAGGAAATATAAAGAATGTTTGGTGGGTTCATGGGAAAGCCGAAGGTAGGAATTTTGTCCCAAAGCTTAAAGTGTCAAATAAACATTTCCTGTTCTCAAACTCCTCACACATTGGTATGACAGGGTCAGGGATGATACGAGTATGAATTCTTGAAGAGCGGCGTCTCCCTTGGGCTCCATTATGGCTTTGCACAGTCTTCTACTTTGCCAAACAGATTGTGTGTGCGTATATGTGTGTGCTTATGCTACCCAGAAGATGAGTTTCTTGCTCAGAGGATGCTTTTCTATCTCATGGAGGTCTCATTTATGTCTTTAACTCAAATATATCTCCTAAAAGCAGAAATGTAAATACAAGGTTCTTTATTGGCATCTATGGTTCCATTTAGAACCTTTTACACCCATGGAACTTTCAATTCCACAAAAGATTCTTTATAGTGGAAAAATGTTCTTTAGTTCCAAAAACGTTTCTAAAATGGAATGTAGTCAGAGGGAGAGAGTGAGGGGTGTTGTGGGTAGATAAAGCCAAAGTTTGCCTTCATGTGTGTGTGAATGTACAGAATTGGAGAAGAAAAACTGGGTTTAACTTTGTCAAATGTCTCATGTGGTGTCTCACAAGTGGTCTGCTGTGTATTTGGTGAGCCACCACCTCAAAAGAAGAACTGAGGGTTTTTTCTCTATTCACCATTTCTGTATCTAAATCAGCTTCTTTTCTCAGCCTCTATTTAGCCACATCCGCATGACAAATTCAGATGAAGTCAACCACACAGTTAATACACAAACCCTTTCCTCTGCCTGTGTGAAAACAACGCGTCGGTTCCCAACCTCCCATATGAACACAATAGCAGCAGAAGTGACACACTGGAGAGTCACAGTGTCAGGAAGTCAGCGCAGGTGACAGATTGTTTGTTAGCAAATTATTCAGTGAGTTTATATTAGTTTATTACAGTTTCACTGTGTCATTTGAAAGACCTGTATCTAGAAGAAATAAATCGGTATTGTTTTGATTCAATATTTAAATAATAATAAATGAATAATAATGAATAATAATAATAATAATAATAATAAAATACATTGATGATGTTGATGATAATCTTGTTGTTGTTTGTTTATCATTTTTTATAACAACAATAATAATTATATAAAATAAAAAAAAATGATTTTAAAATGATATAAAAATGATTAATTATAAATAAATAAAAAGTAAATATAAACATAAAAAATGATGATGATATTCAAAGAAATAAATGTAAAATAAATGCATACTATTTGTTTGCATACTATTTATTTGATATATAATTTATTTTTCATTTATTTAGAATACCAACAATAGTTATTAAATATTAAAAAAATTAATTATAAATAAATGCAAAGTAAATACAAACATAAAATAAATAAATTATGATTATGATAATAATAATAATAATAAATGAAAAATAAATGCATACATTGATGATGATCTTAATTTATAATAATATTATATAAAAACAAAAAAATAAATCACTAATTAAAAAAGATTAATTGTAAATAAATAAAACGTAAATACAAACATAAATAAATAAATACAAATATATATATCAGTGATGATATTCAAAGAAATTAATATAAAATAAATGCATACATAAATGATGTTATAATTGTTTATTTGATAAATAATTTATTTTTCATTTATTTATAATAATAACAATAATTATTAAATATAAAAAAATATTAAAAATAAATAATTATAAATAAATGCAAAGTACATACAAACATAAAATAAATAAATTATGATCATAATAATAAATGAAAAATAAATGCGTACATTGATGATAATCTTGTTTGTTTATTTATCATTTATTTATAATAATTATTATTATTATATAAAAACAAAAAATAAATCACTAATTAAAAAAGAATTAATTGTAAATAAATAAAAAGTAAATACAAACATAAATAAATAAATACAAATATATAAATAAATGATGATATTCAAAGAAATTAATATAAAATAAATCCATACATAAATGATGGCCTTATAATTACTTCTTTTTTTATTTGTTATAATTTATTTGTAATTATTATTTGTAATAAAACAGAAATATTTTTTATTTTTTATAAATTAATAAATGCAAAGTAAATACAAACATAAAATAAATAAATAAATGATGATGATCATAATAATCATTAATAATAATTATAAATAATTAATTATAAATAAAAAATTAATACATTAAAAAAATGCATACATAAAATATATAAATAGTTATGATGACGACACTACTATTACTACTACTACTATTAAAAACAGTTGTTGTTGTTACAATTATATATCTATCTATCTATATATATATATATATATATATATGCAATTTTATGATTACTTGTTTTATCACCATTATTATCAACACTATTTATTTATACTCATTATAAATATAAAATGTATATGAACATTACTTTTATTTTTTGTGATCATGTGAATGTCGTGACATAAGGATGTGTGTGTGTGTGTGTGTGAGGTCACAGGGTTCATGAGGTGTGACAGCTGCCCGCAGGCTCAGTAGGCAGTGAAGGGGCGTGTCCCATCACATCCCCTCCGCCTCCACTTTGCCCGTGTTTGATATGAAGTGAAGATGTTCCAGTGTTTATAGCAACTGTCAGCATAAACATAGTGTGACCCTCTTCAAATCCAAACAGCCCACAATATGCCCCACGGATAACTTCACTTAGACACAGAAAAGAAATCTGTTATTGCACAAATGCAGACACGCTGTCAGTGATAAAAGACCCAGTTTTATTGGTTTATACAGACTGAACTCGTCCATGTGTAGTCGGTTAAACGCTCTCACAAGCACTTATCTTCTCAATGGGAGAATAAACAACAGCTTGAGGGTCAGGCACAGACTTATACTTCAGTGTACTTGAGCGATAAACTACAAGGCCTTCAGTGGTTTTTGTAAAACAATTACTACATAACAAAGAAGATATGCTTCACTTCAACACAGGCTTCTAGTATACACTATAAAAAAGATGTTTTGGTAGTTTATATACATTTCCTCTGCCATCAAAAACATTTCTAAAAGCAGGATGAATCATTAAGCATCTCCAAACAAACACACAGCAGTGGTGTTTTGTTCTTGAATGAATTTGTGCTGTTGAACAAACTGGTTGAGTGAATAATTCAATGACTCACTCATCAATGAGTCATTTCAGTGTCTAAATTCAAAGGCGGCGTGTCACATTTGTCAGCAACATAAGGTACATCATCTGGACTGTCTCATTTTAACTTGCGAGGTGTAAATCGCTCATTCTTACTTTGGAATATAAAAGTTGCTTTCTAAATGAGGCGTATGATATATGAACATTGATGTTCATGAAAGAATCAGTGTGTTAAAATGAATCAGGTGACGATTCAATAGCAAAAAAACAAATGATTCAAAAGACTTACTTATAAAAACAAGTCACATGTCACCACCTACTGGTAACAAAGTAACTTGTCACAAGAATTAAAGGGACAGTTCACCCAAAAATGAAATTCTGTCATTAATTATTCACTCTCATGTTGTTCCAAACTCGTAAGACCTTCGTTCATCTTCAAAACACAAATTAAGATATTTTTAAGAGCTTTCTGACCCGGCATAGACAGCAACGCAACTGACACAGTCAAGGCCTAGAAAAGTAGTAAGGACATTGCCAAAATAGTCCAAGCTATGAGAATACTTTTTGTGCACAAAGAAAACAAATGTGTTTAAACGAATCGGGTGAAGATTCAAGAGCAATAAACAAATGATTCAAATGACTCACTCATAAAAACAGTCACATGTCGCCACCTACTGGCAACAAAGTAACCTGTAGTAAGAATTAAAGGGACAGTTCACCCAAAAATGAAATTCTGTCATTAATTACTCACTCTCATGTTGTTCCAAACTTGTAAGACCTTCGTTCATCTTCAAAACACAAATTAAGATATTTTTAAGAGCTTTCTGACCCGGCATAGACAGCAACGCAACTGACACAGTCAAGGCCTAGAAAAGTAGTAAGGACATTGCCAAAATAGTCCAAGCTATGAGAATACTTTTTGTGCACAAAGAAAACAAATGTGTTTAAACGAATCGGGTGAAGATTCAAGAGCAATAAACAAATGATTCAAATGACTCACTCATAAAAACAGTCACATGTCCCACCTATTGGCAACAAAGTAACCTGTAGTAAGAATTAAAGGGACAGTTCACCCAAAAATGAAATTCTGTCATTAATTACTCACTCTCATGTTGTTCCAAACTTGTAAGACCTTTGTTCATCTTCGAAACACAAATTAAGATATTTTTTAAGAGCTTTCTTGCCCTGCATAGACAGCAATGCAACTGACACAATCAAGGCCTAGAAAAGTAGTAAGGACATTGTTAAAATAGTCCAAGCCATGAGAATACTTTTTGTGCGCAAAAAAAAAATCACGTTTAAATGAATTGGGTGAAGATTCAAGAGCAATAAACAAATGATTCAAATGACTCACTCATAAAAACAAGTCACATGTCGCCACCTACTGGCAACAAAGTAACTTGTAGTAAGAATTAAAGGGACAGTTCACCCAAAAATTAGAGTTCTGTCATTAATTACTCACTCTCATGTCGTTCCAAACCCATAAGACCTTCGTTCATCTTCGAAACACAAATTAAGATATTTTTGATGAAATCCGAGAGCTTTCTGTCCCTGCATAGACAGCAACACAACTACCAATGTCAAGGCCCAAAGAGGTAGTAAGGACATTGTTAAAATAGTTCAAGCTATAAGAATACTTTTTTTGCACAAAGAAAACAAACGTGTTTAAACAAACTGGGTGAGGATTCAAGAGCAATAAACAAATGATTCAAATGACTCACTCATAAAAACAGTCACATGTCGCCACCTACTGGCAACAAAGTAACCTGTAGTAAGAATTAAAGGGACAGTTCACCCAAAAATTAGAGTTCTGTCATTAATTACTCACCCTCATGTCGTTCCAAACCCGTAAGACTTTCGTTCAGCTTTGCAACACAAATTAAGATATTTTTAATGAAATACGACCTACGAGAATTCTTTTACTGCGCAAAGAAGACAAAAATAACAACTTTATTCAACACATGGACTATTTTAAAGATGTCCTTACTACCTTTCTGGGCCTTGAATGTGTCAGCTGCATTGCTGTATGTTGTACGCAGAGTCAGGAAACTTTCACATTTCATAAAAAATATCTTAATTTGTGTTCTGAAGATGAACAGCATGGTGAGTAAGTAATACTTGAAATACTTCAAAGGCTGCCTAAACAAACTTGAACGGGGCAAAATAAGTGTAAAATACTGACTCTCTCGGATTTTTATTAGACATCCTAAAATGTTTTGATGCTTTCAGCAAATATGTTGTAATACTCCATGTGTTCTTTGTCCCCTACAGTTGCTGGGGAACTGAGGTTTACTGTATCTAACATTCCCAGAATACCCTGGGCCCCTACTGACCTGTCAACACATTCCTAAAGCTCCATTCACTCTCTAATTGGGTAGGACGTCAATGCATCCTTGTCCTGATTGGCTCACCTCTGGAAGCTCTGAGGCAACATGTAACTTTACCGGCTCTGTTTACACCGATCTCCGGTTGCCGTGACAACACTGATGGCGAATGTTGCAACGCAGGGCTGAGTTGACAGTTCTGACATATTCTTATGTAACCACGCATGTGTTGACTGATTGACATTTCGATACATTCAAAGCTTTATATTTTATTGCTCAGATTTAGGGCCTAGAAATATGAGGTTAAAGGTCAAGCTATACATACAGCGTGAACTCACTTGGAAACACTGCCAGGGTGTCCAACAGTGTTTTATAGATGTCAAACGGTAAAGTCAGCACTTAAAATTTCGCTCATTTTGCACCGTTGCCTCAGGTCAGTAAGAACGGTAGCTTTCATATCAACTGAAATGTATAAACCGGTTCTAATGTTATCCTGGCATGTCAAAGCACGGAACTGCAAAAAAGCTTTGTAGTCATAAAATGGCACAATATTATCATCGTAACATGAATCCCGTAGAGACAGAAAGACCTTTGTTTTACAGCACACCCCATACCACAGTCAAGAGGAAAAGGCTTTTATGAGAATCTTTCATAACTAATAATGGCTTTGGGGAAAACGTTCCAATGCTTCCTTTGTTTTAAAGGTTTTAAATGAGCAAGATTATGTCATTGTAAGTAAACAGAACTTATCCTCAGTTCATGGGATGGTGCTCTTTTGGTTTAAAAAGGTGAGTGGCTCATGATTTGAAAATGAATGGATTAAAGAAAGGAAGTAGAGGGCGAGATGGATCTGACCCAGCGGCCCAGCTATGTGATTAATAAGGTGCTTTTTGGCATGTTTCTATGTTGTTCTCTTGCATAAGATAAAATGTATGCAGCAGGGTTATTTTCGGAAACCATTTAATAATAATTTTCATGACTTGCAATAAAATAAAATAAAATAAACAACACTTCTCATTTTAATGTATTTTAGGTTTTTAGGTTATTTAAAGTCTTAAAACAAGCAAAAATAAATAAAATAGAACAAATTACTATAAAAAAACATATAAATTAAATTAAAAAAATACTATACACATTTTCACTATACAGATGCTAAAACATATTTTCTTTAAAAAAAAACTAATAAAAATGACACAAATACAACAAAATTACTAACATTTTAATGAAAAATTAAAGTAATGAAACATAAAAATAAAATTTTGTAATAGATTTCAGCTATTTTCGTTTTGTTATGTAAATGTCATATTAACCCATTTATTTGTCCTGTGTGTTCATGTATATATTTTATTGTTTTACTTTCAATTTTAACACATTGGAAATATGCCATAAAATATGAAATATTAAATGTTTAAAACTAGGATCAACTAATCAAACAGAGAAATAATCACAAAACATTTTAATATTTATTGTGTGAAATATTATTGGAAATTTTGTTAATTATCATTAACATTTGAAAACATTTTAACAGTGTCAATGAAAAGCTTAAGATGAAATATGACAGAATAAAATAAATATGTTAGGTGTATGTTTTTTCAAATTATGCAATTAATTTAATGTGCATTTATGTGTTTAATATATATTACAGATTAAATTACATTTTAAAATATGTACACAGTTGCTTTTTATTGGTTGCATAATTACATATTATTTTTAGTATATTTATATATTATATTTTAGTATATATATTCATATATTTTTAGTAAGTGTTTTATTTTGACTGATGTTAATTTTGATTATTTAGTTTTCAGACCCCTTGCAGTTCCTTCACGAACCCCAGTTTGAGAAACCTTGACATAATATATTGTTAATAACAACAGAATATATTTTTCTTACTCGCTGTTTTTTTTATATCAATATGGTACAAGATTATCCTATTTATCAATGTGATAAACTAGTTCAAGGTCAAAAGTAATCTAAAAGTAGTCTGATTACATTACCTCAAATGTGCAATGTAATGGATTACATTACAAATTACAGTTTTTGTCATGTAACTTGGAGGCAGTAAAAGACTACAATTTGTAAGCAACCTAACCTGCTTTGTATGTGTGTTTATACTGTTTATATAGTGTGTGTGAGTGTTTTTCTCATTTCTGTGGTTTTCAGAGCAGTATAGGGGGTTTGAATGTTTACATGTACCCTCCTCCTCTGTATCTACACGCGTTGTGGGACGTGGTTGCCCAGAAAAGAGGAGTAAGAAGAAGACGGAGCAAAGAAAGTTATTTGTTTGAGTGAACCCTCCTCGCCCGTTCCCATCTGCTATTGGCCGTGAGAGCAGCCAATGAGTGGGTGGGGAGGTGGACTTCCTGTGGGCCAGAGACACGGGCCCCACATGTAAAATATTCCTGACCTCTCCCATGGTGTTTATTTTAAAAAGAAAAAAGGAAAACGTTCCCCATCATTAAGGAAAACAGTGGGCCTGTGCGTGTGGTATTTGGACGCTTGCCTGGTCTTAGTTTTACTGCGCCGTGATTGGTGGAGAGGATTCAGTTTTTTCTACAAAACAAGCTTCTTATGTTACATCACATGTATGAAACATGTATGTTTGTAAGGGGCGGGACACTGTGAATGACAGCAGACGCACAGCAGAACACTTAGTTCCCTATAGGGTCACATGTATGTAGATGCAATCTCTCTCAGCCCACATGTCTCTAACAGGTCCTGTAGACGGAGATAAGGCCGTGTTAAGAAAGCCAAGATCAAAAATAAGAAGAACAGGAAGTGAAGCAAAAGTGTTGGATTTATTTTGAGATTTGGTTGAAAGGTGATATGATATGATATAATATATATGATATCAGCAAGAATTGATGTGGATGACGACTTTTTAAAATAGTTTAGTGGGTTGAGAACAAAAAAAATCTACGTTACATCACTATATATATATTTGGCACCAAAGTAAGCTACAAATTAGTCTCATCCCTGTAATGTGCTAATTTTCAGGAGATGTATTGGAATTTATATATAATAAAAATATATTTTAAAATAATATGTGTATATATATATATATATTAATATAATTTTATAATAGTATTTTTAGTTATTCATATAATATTAATAATAATAATAATAATAATAATATTAAAAAAATGCAAAAATAGTATGTAAACAAGGATATCTAGCGCCCCCAAGCTGTTCCTATTAAAAAACATTGCAGATTGAAAAATCAATAGTGAAATGTTGCCATCTATTGGTAGAAATAGGTAACTAATGATACTTAAAATTCTACACACAATGCAGTACATAAAACTATCATGACCAACTTTACAAATATTCATATAGTTTTATATTGCATTTCAAAAAAGAAGGCAATACATTTTATTGCAGATGCCAACATCAAACATCTATGTATAAGACTTTTATATAGTATATAAAGGGGATATATATGAAGAGTTCAGATGCAAAAGTCCCTAAATCCATCTGATGCATTTCTTTAAAATTAGCATTTCTTTCTGGCTACTTTGTATAGGTTTCTCTGTAAGTACTGGTACTTCTGATTGGGCTGAGGCTGGAATTTAGTGAGTTTGAAGTAAAAATATTTGATGGACATGTACTATGTGTCAGGAGCATTCACTTTTAGCTGGTTTTGCATCTGAACTCTTCATATATATATATATATATATATATATATATATATATAATGCATGTATATACATGCATAATTACAATGCATAATAATATATGCATAATAATTATGTTCTGTTTGATGATTTTTTTAAAGTATGAATGATATAAATAAGTATATTTAAAGAGTTTATTTGCAAAACAGATAACATTTTTAAAATTTTCAAAAATCATGTTTTGTTTTTTATTATCATGCTTTTTGTTATCATGCTTTTATTGTTTTATTGTTAGTTAGCTGTAGTTTTTTTTTTAGTTTATTAATTGGAATACACAATGAAAAAACATGATTTTTGAAAGATTGTTAAAAACAGAGTGAATGAACTCTTCATTTCATATTTTTAATTTACTTTTTTTTTTTTGTATAAAATAAACTCTTGATGCACTGGAAAATGGTTACTTAAAATGTTAACATCTATATTAAATGGTTTTATTCAAATCAAAAATATTGCTTAACATCTCTGAATCCACCTAAATACATTATTTGTACCAACAAACTTATTTTTAAATAATTTTTAACAATAGCAGGGTACCACTTTTTTTCTGTGCGTCTGAAACGTTTTAGAACATATTTATTTTGGTTGGTTTTGTTAAAAAAAATGTTTTAAAAAGTGTTTGTCCAGATTGGAACAGAGAGAATGGAGGAATAATTATATTAAAAATATTCTCAGTAGTTTATCATTTAAATACGTTCATTTAGCTTTTTTAATTTGCACTGAGAATTTTTTTGCTTTGAAGGATCTTATCTCACAGAGTACAGATGTTGCTGCAAACCACTGATATTTCTCCTAAAGATGAGGGTAGATGGTCTCTTGTTTTCCTCTACTGAAAATATTCTAGAACACTGTAGGTGAATAATGCATCTGAAATAAGTATGCATGAGTCAGAAAATACTCTTTTATATGATAAACCCAATAGATGCATTACTTTGCCATCTGTGCCAACAGACGCTGCACATATGTATACCATAAAGGGTGCATCTGATTCCATTTAAGGCTAATTACAAGTAGAAAAATATTAAATTTAATTTAATAATTTAATTTAATTTCTCTCTCTCTCAGCCTGCAGAACCTCTCAACATGAATAATTATGCCACTAAGAAGAGTGTAGCAGAGAGCATGCTGGACGTGGCGTTGCTGATGGCAAATGCCTCTCAGCTCAAAGCCGTCCTGGAGCAGGGCCCAGAGTTCAAGTACTACCTCACCGTCATCGTCCTCATCGCCGCGTCTCTCTTCTTCCAAGTGGTCGCGGGGGCTCTCTTTGTCCACATGGGTGAGAGTGAAATCCATCGTGCATTATGCACAAAACCTGTAAGGATGTTTTATATTTAGTGATTTTATTTCAAACAATCTTCCTTTTTCAGCACGCAAAAACCTCAACAACGTGGCCAATCAGAGGAAGCTGGACATAATAAACAATGTGGCTACTGTGCTGGTGTTTCTCACCGTCATCATCAACATCTTCATCACCGCTTTTGGAGTGCAGAAGACAGGTCTCTATCCTAAGCCGTAGTCTAAACTGTCTGTAAGATACAGGTGATACAAAAAATAAATATCAGTGTTGAATATGCATGCCACAGTATGCTAAACAAATTGACTGTTTCTTATGTTGTTTGATTTTAGGCTCTCAGTAATGAAAGTCACATTCTTCAGGCTGGTTCAATCATGAAAGACTTCCTTCTGGCTTTGATATTTGTTATACTAAAGAAGACATGATTATTTAATGGTGTTTTTGTATTTATTTCTATGGAGGGCATTAGCCTATATTAAAGGATCTATCCACCTTATTTTTCAACGCGGAAGTAAGCCGTTTTCTGTAAATGTGCGCGACTTCCGGTTCATTAGCCGCTGTAGGGAATTAGTGAGAAGAACAACAAAGTGCAGTAAACGGTAAAACTGTTTGCACTACAAACCACTGTCTTCATAATTAAGATAATACATTAAAATAATGCGGTACGACACATTATTTTGCAATATCAAGCAGTAAAACGAGCTGTTTTGTAAAGCTAAAAATAAACGTGGATGGATACCGGAAGCCTCGTACATAAAATGTACAAATGACCGCGTCCGCACTTAGGAAAAAAATAAGGTGGATAAAACAACATAGGTTACATTTATCATAGACTGTCTAGTGATTTATATTACCTAGACAAAAACTATAATCAAAATTTGAATTCATCAACTAATATGTTGTACTTTCTACTGTCCTAACTATTATTTAACGTTTGTTATGAAATACTGAACTGTTTACCATTTAGTTTAATGTATTTAAATGATCTCTGGCTCATTTTCTGTAAAATGCCTATGGAATATCATCATAAAACATTGGAAAAGTGTGTGCGTGTGTGTTTTATAGAGTACACAGCGATCACGTGTGTTGCTTAACCTATAGGAAGATCCCTACTGACCTCTAGTGGACGATATATGTATTATAGAAACAGGCAATGGAAATAAGTAATGAAAAAAACAAACAAAACAATAAATCCCTTTCAAGTTCTTGATGTAAATTAAATTAAACCTGTGGATTTACCTACAGCAACTGAAGCATTAAAAGTAATAATTATAATAACAGACCAACATCAGAAAATACATTTCAAGTATTAATGGGATGCAAATGGAACTGGTTTGAAAATGCTTTCAGTAAGACTAATGATGTAATTTCCTTACAGTGCTGGCCTGATAATGGATCACATACTGTAGTTAAGGGAATGAGACTAGAGTCTAATTTTATAAAATGTTCTTGGTTAGGGGAACTGAACACCCTGAACCTGATCAATGCGGTCTGGGTCTCTGAGTCCTTTTCCTGCAGTCATGCTTCAGTTACACAAGCAAGTAATATCAGTCAAACCCCAAATTACATCCAGAAGACTGATGTTGGAGGAGGTCTCCATCGTGTGGGTATTCAGCTTCAATCTCTAGTGCTGAACATATAGAGAACATTTGAAGATGTTATGATGGGTTAATCTGAACAGAATGGATGATGTTTTGTCTGTTTACATTTACATTTAATGTTTGCCAGATTCTTTTAATCCACAGCAACTGTCAAATGATTTGTGTGTGTGTGTGTATCTATCTATCTATCTATCTATCTATCTATATATATATATATATATATATATATATATATATATATATATATATATATATATATATATATATATATATATATATATATATATATATATATATAGTGGTCATATCAAGAAATAAATTACATTTCTGTCTTTGTTGAAACTGATGGTATGAAAAAATGAAGTAAGAAGTTATATGTATATATTTGTAATTTGGATGATAAAATTAATTAGAAATAATTCATGTTCTGCACGACAGGTGACTAATCAAATAAATCTAAAAAAATATGAAAAAGTAATATAAATATAAATAAATGAACTCATGGAAAAGATCAACTGTTTATTGATAAAAAAGAATGCAAGCATAAATATAAAATAAAAACAAAACATAAAATATGATATATATATATATATATATATATATATATAATGATATATATATATAATAAAATTATTAAAAATAATTTACATTCCTCAATACAAGTCACTAATCAGATTAATATAAATACATATATGTGAACTCACTTGTATAAAATATCAACTATTTCTTGAAAAAAAGAAAAAATGCAGGCATAAATAAAATGAAAAAAGTTAAAATGATCGATGGTATGAAAAACTAAAGTAGAAATTAAATATATATTTGAATAGCATTAATTAGAAATAATTCTGCACTGTCACTAATCAAATAAATGTTAAAAACATGAAAAATAAATGTGACCTCACTTGTATAAAATATCAACTATTTTTTGAAAAAAAAAGTAAGCATAAATATAAAACACTAAATATAAACATAAAATTTGAAAAATAAATACAAAGCTAAAAATAAACACTGCTATAAAATGTCAACTACTTCCTAAACAAACTAACAAACAAACAAAAAGAAAGAAAGAAAGAAAGAAAGAATGAAAGAACGAAATATATAAGCTCATACACTTGAATCCCACTGTACATAACCAGCACATCATCCTCTACGTGGTGCCACCTCGCATAATAAGTGCAGAAGTGCTCGTGCACGTCACGACGGTCATGGAGGCCAGTGTCGGGAGCGCGTATCCCGGTTCGTTACGTCACTTGAAGCGCCCTGGCTGGTAGCTCTGGCAAAGAGAGGAAGAAAACGACAGAAGTACTCTAAAACAGGGCTTTCCCCACGGTTATCAGCTCTCAAAGTGATAACGGTCCGTCTACAACAATAGATACAGGCACAGCCATCTCGCCAAACCGGACTAACCTCTTGTGGAAGAAGGTAAGGAGCTTTTGAAAGTGATTTTCCTCTGCTGAAGAGTCTGAACTGCTCGGACACAGCCCATTGATAGTGTGGGATTATGTGGAGATATATCTGTATATTGCACACTAACGGTCTATAAACGTTCGTATGCGCCCAGACAAACTACGGGGAAGGTAAATAAAGCTGATATTTCACAATATGCGCACGGGAGACTGTTCAAATGAAACGCTGTTGCGCCAACAAGCAATGGAGGAACAGGAGGAGGGAAAAGAAGAAAAAATACACACATATTTCGTGTAAGAGAGGAGTCTCGTTCCAGTGCCGAGTTTATGATTCGACACAAACAGCCATAGTGAGACAATCTGGATACTATTGTGTGGTAAAAACCGCTGCGAATTCGTCCAAAGCTTCAGCACAGGCGGTGTCAAGCTTCTTCAAGAGGAAGCCCTGGGACTACATGTGCATTTCGGACTTTCATTCCTGATTTATTTGCTTATTTCCCTCGTAGAACAGATTTAAAGCGTCTGCGAGGCGGTTACTAAATATCCGCGAATTGTTACAAAGTATCTCCTGACTCTCTGTGACGTCAGCAGGAAAATATGTATCGGTTACAAAATATCTCTTTAGAACGCACACAACTGTGACAAAGTATCTCCCGCTGGTGATATATTTACCCGAACTCCAAACGGAGAAGTTGTGTTTATTATTGAACAAAACAAGCCCTTAAACACAGCAGTTTTGTTTTAAAGCGGATGATGTTGTTATAGGACCCTGCAGGTAGTTCAATCGAGTGTCGTTTCTGACAGAATAATTTGATTAGGTCCTCTGTGAAAGATCCAAGAGCTCCTCCCTTAACATTTTTAACCACAATGTGTGTGTATATATATATATATATATGTATATATACACACACACACCATATATATTTTATATAAGATAGTAAATATTTATACTGTAATGTTGCTAAATGTTGCTGTTAAACTCTTATTCTTTCATAATGTGATGTTTAGCTCATATTAACCGATACATTGAAAATTTGTATACATTTATATATATTATATTTATATAATGTAACTTTCTTTGACTCCTTGGACATTTTTAATGATGCTGTTCATAATTTACAGGGCTTATTTGGATGGTAGGAGTGTTCATGTATTATGAATACGAGCGATATCTATCATAGTGATCCAACAGGTGTCTTGCACATCAGTGCTTTGAGTACCGAATAGTGTTGTTCATTCTTGTTTATGGAAGCCTGTGGTTGTTTTAATGTTCCCCCATGTCTAATCACATGGTATCACATGTTTTGCTGTGAATATTGTCAATAGAATAGACTAACAGTTATTTGATAACCATGCTGAGCATGTGCTTTCTTGCTTTGTTTGTTGTGTGGATGTCAGCAGTTTCAACATTAGGTCCCTATGTACATTTGCTGGATCAATCCTGCATATCTATGTTTGATAGGGTTTGACTGGGCAGCTTGTGTGATGAAGCAGGAATTGAGGTCTTTCTGACATAGAACGATTAGTGTAATGTCATGCTGACCTGGTGTGAACTCATGCACAAACAAACATGTTTGACTAGCATTTTTTTTTTTTAAACTGATGAATATTGTAATCTGTATCTATAGAGCAGGGTGACTAATGACTGATAATGTATTTGTTTTTTTTTTAATTTATTTATTTTGTATTATTTACACTACCAGTCAAAAGTTTTTGAACAGTAAGATTTATGTTTTTTAAAGTCTCTTCTGCTCAACAAGCCTGCATTCATTTGATACAAAGTACAGCAAAAACAGTATATTTTTACTATTTAAAATAACTGTTTTCTGTTTAAAGATATTTTAAAATGTAATTTATTTCTGTGATCAAATCTAAATTTTCAGCACCATTACTCCAGTCTTCAGTGACACATGATCCTTCAAAAATCATTCTAATATGCTGATTTGCTGTTTAAGAAACATTTATTATTATTAATAATAATATAATCAATATTCAAAACAGTTGAGTAAATTTTTTCAGGATTCTTTAATGAGTAGAAAGATCCAAATATCAGCATTTATCGGAAATGAAAAGCTTTTGTAACATTATACACTATACCATTCAAAAGCTTGGAGTCAGTATAATTTATTTATTTATTTATTTTTTTGAAAGAAATTATAAAAAACAATACTTTTATTAAGCAAGGATGCTTTAAATTGATCAAAAGTGGTAATAAAGATATTTATGATGTTACAAAAGATTTCTATTTCAGAGAAATGCTGTTCTTCTAAACATTCTATCTATCAAAGAAACAGCTGTTTTCAGCATGATAATAATAATTTTTTTTTTTGAGCAGAAAATCAGAATATTAGAATGATTTCTGAAGGATCGTATGACTGGCATGATGCTAAAAACTAGCTTTGAAATCACAGGAATAAATTACATTTTAAAATATATTTAAATAGGAAACAGTCATTTTAAACAGTAAAAATATTTCAAAATTTTACTGTTTTAGCAGTACTTTGGATCAAATAAATGCAGACTCTGTGAGCAGAAGAGACTTCTTTAAAAATACATTAAAAAACAAAACACAATTGAAAACATAACAGATTTTGGAAATCTGAAAATCTCTGGAAATTTCCCAGGAACTGTGATGGACACCTGGTTTGGATCATACCTGATGTCTGTTTGCTGATGAGGGTGACTGAATTACTACAAAGATGATCTAAGCACTGCCTAAAACCATTTGCTCATTTTTAGTAGAGAAATATGATAAGTGGCAAAAGCGCTGATGTTTGTTTAAATAAATTGAGCCGTATTATTAAGATGAAGCACTGAGATTAGGGTGTATACGTCTGACCTGTCTCCTCTTTTGTAAGTCCTGGCCTGGTCCTCATTTTATTTCATCTCTGTAGGGTGTAAAACATGAGAAATACAGGGTGGTGACTGGTTCTTGGACACGGAGACATGCAGGAAAGTTTGCCTTGTGTCAGCGTGTACCAGCATGCTTTCGTTTCTCAAGGGGAAGGTGTTGTTCTGCTGGTGGTTTGAAGCCGTTGAAAAATGTATTTTTACTTTTGGATATGTGGATGTGTTATGCAATCTGGTGTGTTATAAGAAACACTTTTTGAAATGGTGAAGCCGTGCTAGGATGCAGGATGGGTTTAAAGGGTGCATCCGGATTTGAAGTCCTTAGTGCTTCATAATGTGATGCTTGTAACCTGTTTTAGTTAAGATGTAAATGAACAAGACATCTGCTTTTTTTTTTTTCATTTAATTAATTTAATTTTAATATATCAGTTGATATTTAGGTTTACAATAAGGCGCATTAGTTAACTACTTTAGTTAACATAGACAATACTTCTTCAGCATTTATTAATTGTTAATTTCAGCATTTACTAATGCATTATTAAAAATCAAAAGTTGTGTTTTTTAACATTAGTTAATGCACTGTAAATTAACACAAACTAACAATGAATGACTGTATTTTAATTAACATTAATAAATACTGTAATAAATGTATCATTCATGTTAGTTAATACATTAACTAACATTAACTAATGTTAAAGTGTTACAGATATTTATTAGATATTTCTATGATTTTTACCTTTAAATCATCATTTGTTATAGTCTAACACTCACTTAAGTTAATCTTTACAAACAGTAATAATTTAATAATGCACTTAAATGTAATCTTTATTAAATCTAAAAATAAATACCCATGTTTCTTACTGCACTTTGTGGTTATAATGCCTGAAATCACTTGTATTTTTTTTTTTAAATGATTAGATTTTTTTTATTATTAATTTTTAATGTATTAGTTAAGCATTAACCATTAAATATCTAATGTCGAATTATATATAAAAAAAAACAGATCAATCATTTTAAAAGCTACAAGTGAATTCAGGTATCACAGCATTATAATGTGAAATTTATATGCATTTTCAGATTTAATCAAGATTATATTTTAGTGTAAAAATGTGTGCTAATTTTCTATATTTTTGGAGATAAATATCTAATATAATTTAATATATTTTTACATTTTTAGATTGCTTTTGCAATCATCTTGCACTCTTTACTTGAAGCCTTTAAAATAATTGATTGTAGTTTTTTTTTTGTTTTTTATTTTTGAATTTATTTAGACAAAATTGTATTTAATAGAATTTTAATATTTAGCATTTTTTTGGCCAAAATAAAAGCACATATGCTTATATCTGAATTTTTTTCTATTATATGTTAACTAAAAAAGTATAATTTTATCTGATGTATTTTTGTGTTTGTAAATATGGTACCACTTTACAATAAGGTTCATTTGTTAACATTAGTTAACTACATTAGTTAACGTGAACTAAGAATGAACAATACTTCTACACCATGTATTAATCTTAGTTAATATTAATTCCAACATTTATTAATGCATTATTAAAATTAAAAGTCGTGTTTGTTAACATTAATGCACTGTGAACTAACATGAGCAATGAACAACTGTATTTTTATGAACTAATGTTAACAAAGATTAATAAATACTGTAATAAATTGTTCATTGTATGTTCATGTTAGTTAATACATTAACTAATGTTAACAAATGACACATTGTAAAGTGTTACTGTTAATCTTGTATTATTCCAATTCAGTCTTTGCCTTGAAGATAGCCTTAGACAGCAAAAACATTGCAAAAAAATTAACAACTAATTTATATGCTCAGTATCTGCCGTAATCTGTGCATCCTATTAATATCATATTAGCATAGCGTGCTAATTCAAGCAGGATCACAGTTTTCATGTATGACGTCTCCTCAGTTGTGTCCTCCGCTGACCCTAGTAGTACACATCTTAGCGAGCACACTTTCATGACGTCTTTCACAATCACACCTGCCTACAAATGCAACAGCAACTCAATGACTGTGCTGAGCAGGCCAGACTCAAGCTGTCCAGATAGAGAGAGCTCAGCAGGATTCTGATCCTCCCGAGTCCCTCGTGCGGTTTAGCGTGTCTGGTGCGGGCAGCCCATCTTTGACCTAATTAACTCTCGCAAACAGACGGACAGACAGGGGACGAGAACCTGTCAGGCCAAGAGAAAAGCACGTTCAACACCGACTCTCTCATTTCATGCTAGCGGGTCAGGACTGGAGATGAGAATTGATTAGTTGATCGAGGGTCTCAGAGGAATGGTGTATTTACTGAAGAGTTTGTAACAACATCTTTGGCTTATAGCTCTAAAGCTGTGGGTATTGGAAACGGTAATGCGCAATGTAGGAAACACTTTAAGATTCTGTTATATAGTTATTCTGTTATTATACAATGTATAAATATACAATAAAATTACTGAAGTTGTAACTGAATATAACTGTTTTATCATAAAGTTCTCTGAGCCAAATAATGCAATGTGAAAAAGTCAAGGCAGGTGGAGGAAGACAGCATCAAACTCTGGTTCATATGAACAATTGAACCGTGTGAAAACTGCCTACGGCTACTTTGGCCTGGCAGAACTTTTGTTTAGATCCGGTTTTGGAGGAGGATGGTGGATCTTCCACCCTTGGTGATTCTCTAAAGAACATTTTGAAATGCTTCACCTCTTCTATTTCCTTCATCCTCCAGAATTCCATGAATACTCCTTGAATCAGTTCCAAACTCTACTGACAGTCTTGTCAACAGATGAGAAACATTTTTTAGGGTTGGGCAATATTTAGGGGTGGGCAATATTTTCAGGTGGGCAATATACCGATAGACGATTAACCAGTAGAAATTTGTCAGCCGGTGGAGATTTTGGACCATAGTTTCTATCACGGTTACACGCTCATGTGACGTTGCTGTGTTACATGGTCACGGAAATGTAGCGTTTGCATGCATTTTTTTAAACATTAAGGTGATTTTAAGCCATTTAAATGCTATTAGGAGCGAAAAAACTAATTTTGCTATATGCACACGCTGTCTGAGAAACTGTTTCTGATCGCTGTCAGAAGTCTGCAAGCATCAAGAATATTATTTTTGCCTCTTTATAGGCATTAAGCTGTTAAATGCATACACTGGTATGTGTTAAAATGCCTGTCATTGCAAGTATCCTCGTAAACAGTAATTTAGGTCTTAAGTGAAAGCAAACAGCTGAGAAATAAAAACGTAAGTTTAATGGTATATTGGATTCGGGCAGCTCTTAAAGTGACAGCAGTCTAATATTCCTGCTGTCTGTCATTCATGTTAGGCCTAATCATTAATCGTTAATAAGAAGAAATATATATTTAATTTACACAGTGAAGAATATGCAGTGTTTTTACTTGTAGTGATTACTTTATACAATGTATGTAGCATTTTTAAAAATTTTTTTGTTCTACTATAATTTATAGACCTTATTTAAAGCTAAAATAACTGTATATTTCGTAGAAATTACTCATATTGTGAGATAAGATTTTGGCCATAAGATTTTTTTATTACACCAAATTTTAAGTAAACACTTCATAAAAACTGGCAATTTGTTTTCAATACCAGTAATACTCTAGAAATTGTGTAAATTTACTGTAAAATTATATAAAATTATTAGTAAATCATGGGAACTTATGTTTTACATTACTTTAACTCATCAAAATAAGTTGAGCATGTTTTTTTTGAAGTTGTATGAAATTCACCTTAATTTCTAATTACATTAAAGTTAGTTTAATGTAATTTAAGTTGATTAGACTTAAAATTTAAGGCAACAACTTCAGTTTCTAACTTGAAATCAGTGCATTTTATTTTTTACTTTTTTACAGTTATAGTATTTACCTTAAAAGTATTTTCACTTGGAAATTGCTAGTAAAATGCTAGTAGTTTCTTTATTTCATTTAAGTAAACATGAACATTTTAACTAAAAAGACTGAAATAGTATTTTTTTTTATAAAACGAAGTAATCGTTTTTATTTTTTGACTTTTTTGACTAAAATTTTATACGGTGTGTAAATATTGCATTGTTGCAAGGTCAGGGGGAAAAAAAACGAAGCCAATTTTGGCAAGAATTGGACAAAAATTGTGAAATGTAATGAAAAACAGTTAATCTCTCTAATAATTGTTCTTTTCAGTAAGCTTATTTAATTTCTCATTTTCTTTCATTTAATTGTGTTATGTAGGCCTAAATATTTACAATGTATTGACCATCAAGCACCACTGGGTGTCTAGATAACCATTTTTTGCAGAGATAGACAATGCATTAAGAGCCGGAGGCAAAATAAGAAAAATGTACACATCTTCATGCTGTTCAAAAGTTTTCACCCCCCGCCTCTTAATGCATGTTTTTGTTATTTTCTTCTGGCGCATCAGTGAGCGTTTGAACCTTCTCTAATAGTTACATATGAGTCAGTCAGTTGTCCTCAGTGTAAAAAGATGGATTTCAAAATCATACAGTCATTGTTGGAAAGGGCTCAAATACACACAAATGCTGAAAAAACACAAAATTTGTGGGACCTGAAGGATTTGTTCTGAAGAACATCAGGCAGTTTAACTGTTTAGGACAAACAAAGGACTCATAAACAACTATCACTAAACAAAAAACAAAACACAGCTGTGGATTCAGGTAACAACACGGTAATAAGAATGAAGTATATGTAAACTTTTTAAAAATTCAACTATTTTTTTTTTCTCTTGTGGACTATATGTAAATGTCTGAAATATCTTATTCAGGTCAGTACTAAATAAAAAAATAACATGTATTTTGTATGATCCCTCTTATTTTGGTAAAATAATTAACATTTTGCAGATTCTGCAAGGTGTATGTAAACTTTTGACTTCAGCTGTATGTTTTCTTTGGATTCTCATTGAGTTATGTCACCCGTCTCATCCTGTTCCATATTAGAAATAAGATTCTCAGGTTGCATATCTGTCAAATATCTGATTCGTGTTCCCAGTTACCTAGATTTTGAAGGCAGAAGAGCAGTTTATGCACGTATGGATGTGAATTGAATGAAATGCGCTGTGGTTGTAGTTGTTTGAATGCTGATGAATCAGTGCTGCCGTAGATGTTCAGTGATGTGAAGTGACAGGCCGTCAGGCAGCAGGCAGAGCGTTTTAAGTGAGCTCAAAGCTGACCTCTGTTCCCTCCTATAAATATAGAGGCAGAGGCAGGCACACACTGTCCCATTGATGCCGTAACGGAGCCGAGAGGGAGGCAGAACGATTCGTAGGGATACGTGTTTGAGAAGGAGACCTTGGCCCAAAAAATACTGTAATACCAAGCGGCTAACTGAAATTTACACCGTATTGATTATTGTAGGCAGCTTTGCAGTTTGAAATGTGAGTTGCTGACTGTAATTCAGGGTGTGGGCTTGGAAGGTTTGATCATGTATTCTGACTCAGCACTCAAAGCATTACTTTAAAAGATTTGACTCAGTTTAGCTGGATGTCGTGAGTCAGGAGCAAAATAAAACACATTCCTACTGTCTTGTGTCTATCCTCTGTGTAGAAGTAGTGTTGGGTCATATATTTAATATTCACAGTATATGTGACCATGGACCACAAAACCAGTCTTAAGTAGCACGGGTATATTTGTAGCAATAGCCAAAAATACATAGTACTTTTATGCCAAAAATCATTAGGATATTAAGTAAAGATCATGTTCCATGAAGATATTTTGTGAATTGTCTACTGTAAATATAAACTTAATTTCTGAATAGCAATGCATTGCTAAAAACTTCATTTGGACAACTTGGTGATTTTTCTCAATATTTAGATTTTTTTGCACCCTCAGATTTCAGATTTTCAAATAGTTGTATCAACTTTCAGATGATGCATAAATCTCAATTTCAAAAAATTGACCCTTATGACTAATTTTGTGGTCCTGGGTCACATGAATTTGCAGTGAATATAATGTGCATTTGAATGGATTATTAATTTAATTTAAAGAGACATTTTGTAATGAATGGTACAGTTTTATTTACCTATTCTTTTATTTTTTTTTAACAGAGATTATGTTTGCAATAAAATACTACTACTCCCTTTTTACTTAAAAAAAAAAAAAAAAAGTGTTATTTGCCATTTCTTTATAATAATTTGTGAGATTTACTAGCAATTTTTGAGTGAAAATTGTTTCAAAGTAATTCTTTTTTCAATATTTAAATGTTTTGCATTTTTTTTTTTTTTTTAAACTAGACTTTTATTTACTTTTTGCATTAAAATTGAGTCTGTTTGGCCACAATGGTTAATCTGATCATATTATTTTGAAAAAATACTTTAATAAGTATTTTTGGGTTATGAGCTCATTTATGAGTAAGAATAGCGTAATGGCATTTCTTGTGGAGTTTGAGTCAGTCTTTCTGCTCTTTTTACTGTCCTCAGGTTTCTCTCTTATATCCCTCTCACTTTGGAAGCACCGCTTAAAGCACTGGCTTAAACTTTCATTTTCAGGATTTGGAGTGTAGGTTTTAGTTATTTTTGTTTGTAAATGAAATGCTTTTTCTAGATATATTAAAAATAAGTTCAATACTTCTCAGTTCTTTGAGTAATTACATAGTAAACAGTGGTTTTGGCCTGTTTTTGTGTGTGAGGATTTAGGCCAAATGTAATGGAAACTTACTGTTCCATGAGGCAGCATTGCATTGTGAAAATCCCTGTTGAAGAGCAAAGCAGATTGCTGTAATGGAAGGAGATATGGCTGGAAGGAGGGATTGAAAGATAAAGAAATGGAGGGAGGGTATCTTTTCCTGCTGTGTCCACTGTCCAGGTGTAATCCACCTGCCTAGGGCGAACCAGATGGCGAGGACTGCCACAATTCTTAAAGCAACAGTTCCTATAATAAACTGTGTCGGCTTAAGCTTAAGTATACTTTTTTTGGACTGTAACTAAAATATTTCAAAATGAAAGTGTTCTTGATAAGTAGGTAAATGTTTTGACAATTCATGCACTGTAGAAATGGTGTGCAGTACAAATTTCACAGTGTGTTGTTGGTCCCTAAGTGACTGCTAACCCTGGTTTCAACTCTGCCCCGCCTCTCACACGTGATGCATTCCCATTATTTCTGAATGACTCTCTCTAGAGCCTAGTTGTCCTGATCTCCTTGGATCTACCCTGTTTAGCAGAAGCGCTATTCCCTGTTACGTCTTGCTCTCTTCACAATTAACATATTTTTCTTTCATGCTGTCTGATTGGAGCAGTTATAGATTTGTGTAACTGTGCACAGTAAATCAAAAGTTTTTGAACACTAAGATTTTTAATGTCTTTTTAAAGACATTAAAGAAGAGAGCAGAAGAGACCCTGCTCACCAAGCCTGCATTTATTTGATCCAAAATACAGCAAAAACATCACAATTTTTACTATTTACCATTTTTCTATTTTAATACATTTTAAAATGTAATTTATTCCTGTGATTTCAAAGCTGAATTTTTAGCATCATTACTCCAGTCACATGATCCTTCAGAAATAATTCTAATATTCGCTTTGCTGCTCAAAAAACATTTATTATTATGTTGAAAACAGCTGAGTAGATTTTTTTTTTTTTCAAGTTTCTTTGATGAATAGAAAGTTCAGAAGAACAACATTTATCTGAAATAGAAATATTTTGGAACATTATAAATATCTTTATCATCACTTTTCAATTTAAAGCATCATTTCTAGATAAAAGTATTAATTTCTATAATTTCTTTCCCAAAAAAAAAAAAATCTCAAGCTTTGAATGGTGTAGTGTATAATGTTACAAAAGTTTTTTTTTTTTTTTTTTTTTCTCAGATAAATGCTGATCTTTGGATCTTTCTTTCAACTGTTTTAAATATTGATATTGATAATAATAATAATAATAATAATAATAATAAATGTTCCTTGAACAGCAAATCAGCTGTTTGTGACACTGAAGACTGGAGTAATGAAAATGTATCTTTGATCACAGGAATAAATTACATTTTAAAATATATTCAAATAGAAACAGTTATTTTAAATAGTAAAAATATTTCACAATGTTACTGCTGTATTTCAGATCAAATAAATGCAGGTTTGGTGAGCAGAAGAGACCTAAAAATCATACTGTTCAAAAACTTTTGACTGGTAGTGTATACACAAACATAACACAGGTAAATATGCTTCAACCAAATGGTCTTTCCAAATCTTTTAGTTACATTAGTCAGTTAAAGGGGAGAGTCTGTAATTATAGGTTTCCAAATTCTATAGATTTGTTGCATGTATATTTTAAAGACTAGGACGAATAATACATAAAAAGGCTATTACATAAGTGAAATAAGTGCAGGCATTTAAAACATGTTGTCTCGGCTTCGGGGAATGTGACGGGGTCAGACATGCCCACTGCTTTAATGATTTGGCTTCCGTTCGTCAGCAGCAGAGGAAGGAGATCTGCGGTCTCGCTGCCCCTTCTGCATCTTATCAGTAACCGGCTCCGTCTCTACTTAAGTCTGTCACCGCTTCCACAAACTGTTTCTCCAGGAGACTGGGCTGTTTTGATTCCTTGTATCATGTTCTGTATAACATGTTTGAGTATGTGTTTGACAGTCCATTTCCAGCACAAAGTTTCAGTCTGGAGGGAGTCTGCGGTCGACATGCTGCAAATCGGGTTCATTTTCATGTAGATTTACTCCGTTGAGATGCATTGTGGCTCTGATGTTAGATTCTTTCCTAATGAGAGAGTGCGGATACGTCGGCTTGGGCATGATCGCGGCCTCACGGAGCATTTTCCTGGCTTTTGGAATGGACCAAAACACAGCTCCAATGTCCACTGCCAGCCTCTTTTTCAATAAATTACCCTTAAGCTACATTTGTGGCAAATATTAGGGGTTTATAACCTGAAGTTAAAAAACAGACGACTTGAACAGTCTGTACCACTTTCCTTTGCTTTAAAATAAGTTATGCTTAGTGATAAAACAGCAGATCACGTATGAGACCCATGTGACCCAGTATTGCTACAAAACAAAGATGTGTTTTACAAGAGACAATGAAGTATTTCATCAGGGATAAACACACAAGACAAAAGGCAGCTGCCGCTTGTGGCTGGACTCAAATAAACAGTCTTTTTCTCTGAATAAGCACATAGCTGTTTAACTCTGAAATGACTTCATATTGATTGATACAGCAATGGCAGAGGCATTAAAGTGTCCGTATTAGTATTTTATTTCCTCTGTAATGAAGCACATAATGTCTGCCACAGTTCAACCGCAGGCGTTACGCATATATCCAGGTGTTATACTGAAGTAATCTGCGGTAATGAGGTGCCATAGTCTGTGAAAACCTCATGAGATGTGAATCAAGCAAGCAGTTTTAAAGATAGTTTAAAAAAAACAAACACTTGTGTTAAAAAATGTTCTCAGTTGACTATTTTCTAACACAAACACTACTATTTAAAAGTTTGAGGTCTCTTATGCTCACCATGGCTACAGTTATTTGTTCAAAAATACAGTAAAAACATGAGTTCTCCTTTGCTGATTGCATTTCATCTGCTTAAAATCACTTTTTAAAATGATAGGTTTTTGTGACCACACAGCACTGCAATGTCACGTGAGCATGTAACTGTGATTGTCAATTGTGTCTACCAGTACATCGCCACCCTTATTTACTGAGTCAGCTTTTGAAAAGTAGTCTTCATGCCTTATAGCACTTGATTACCCTCAGAGATTTAGAATGCAGACTTTTGTGTCATTCACTCAGAAAATAAGCTTGCATGAAATCAGCTCAGCCACTATTTACAGTTGAAATCAAAAGTTTACACCTTGCAGAATCTGCAAAATGTTATTTGTTTTACAAAAATAAGAGGGTCCCACAAATTCTTTGGTTTTTCAGCATTTTTGTGTATTTGTACCTTTTCCAACAATGACTGTATGATTTTTGAGATCCATCTTACACACTTACGTAAAATGCAAAACATATTTAAATATTGAAAAAAGAATTTTTTACTTTGAAACAATTTTCACTCAAAAATTGCTAGTAAATCTCACAAACTATTATAAAGAAATGGCAAATAACACAAATTTGTAAATAAAAAGGGAGTAGTAGTATTTTATTGCAAACATAATCTATGTTAAAAAAATAAAATAAAACAAAAATTTAGGTAAATAAAACTGTACCATTCATTACAAAATGTCTCTTTAAATTAAATTAATAATCCATACAAATGCACATTAAACTCACTGCAAATTAATGCTATATAGCCTGCAAAATCAGAAATATGTGACCCTGGACCACAAAATTAGTCATAAGGGTCAATTTTTTGAAATTGAGATTTATGCATCATCTGAAAGTTGATACAACTATTTGAAAATCTGAAATCTGAGGGTGCAAAGAAAATCTAAATATTGAGAAAAATCGGCAAGTTGTCCAAATTAAGTTCTTAGGACAACTGAGGGACTCATATGCAACTATTACAGAAGGTTCAAACACTCACTGATGCTCCAGAAGGAAAACCGATGCATTCAGAGCTGGGGGTGAAAACTTTTGAGCAGAATAAAGATGGGTGCATTTTTCTTATTTTGCCTAAATATATATTTTGTTTAATTTAGTACTGCTCTTCAGAAGTTACAGAAGATACCTACATGTTTCCCACAAGACAAAATAATTGAAATTTACCCTAATCTTTCAATTCCAAAAGTTTTCACCCCCCGGCTCTTAATGCATCGTTGTTTCATTCTGAAGCATCAGTGAGTGTTTGAACCTTCTGTAATAGTTGCATATGGGTCCCTCAGTTGTCCTTAGTGTAAAAACTTGGATCTCAAAATCATACAGTCATTGTTGAAAAGGGTTCAAATGCACGAAAATGCTGAAAAAACAAATTTGTGGGACCTGAAGAACTTTTTTTAAAAACAGCGGGCAGATTAAATGTTCAGGACAAACAAGGGACTCATTAACAACTGGTACTAAACAAACAATTAACATTTTGCAGATTCTGCAAGGTGTATGTAAACTTTTGACTTCCGCTGTATATGAAACCTGTCAAATGTTAAAGCAAGTTGCCCCTGATGAAGAAGGCAGCAGAAAGGACTGTGTTGAGAAGATGAAGAGAGACAGAGGTAGAGCTGAGAGTGCAGTATAGGTATTGGACAGAAGCCACAGAGCTAAAGTAAATACAGTGTGGCATGTGAGTGACCTACATAGAGCCCAGTGACGGAGGTTAAAGCGTACAGTGTGCCAGACCTGTTCATTAGCCTATTATTTCCTCTCTGAGAAGAGTGCAAGGCAGCAGACGCCAGGGAAAACTCGCTCTCTCAATGAAAAATGTGACAGGAATGATTTTAACTCTTCGTCTATCTCTCTCTCTCTGTTGCAGGAATATAACATGACCAGATTAAACGGATAAACCACAGCCAGTTTTCAACATCCAGAATCATATGGTGAAAATGAAACATCTGCATCTTTGAATGCATAAATAAGACAAAAGTAGATCACAGAGCCTTCAAGGTTTACAGAAATCAGTCCATATCATCCTTTTCTCTTCACTCTTGTCCTGCAAAACCACCATGTACGGTAGTGCCCGATCCGTGGGCAAAGTGGAAGGCAACCACAGCGGCGGGAGCAATCAGAGTCCCGGACGCTCGCCTCGTCTCCCTCGCTCGCCCCGCTTGGGCCACCGCCGCACTAACAGCACAGGGGGCAGCGGAGCTGGAGCGGGAGGTCCAGGTGGTAAAACCCTTTCAATGGAGAACATCCAGTCTCTCAATGCTGCCTACGCCACATCCGGCCCCATGTACCTGAGCGACAACGAGGTGGTGGCCTCCGGCCCGGACCTGCCGAAGAGCACCATGACTCTGGGTCGCTCCGGAGGCCGGGTGCCTTACGGCGTCCGCACGACCGTCATGGGATCCAGCCCGAACATCTCCACCGGGGCCCCCGGCTCCGTTCCCACCGATGCCATCGCTTTCGGAGACCACCATATGCCTTCCACCCTTGCGTCCACTGTGCCTCATTCGCTGCGCCAAGCGCGGGACAACACCATCATGGACCTGCAGGCCCAGCTCAAAGAGGTGCTCAGGGAGAACGAGCTCCTGCGGAAGGAGGTGGATGTGAAGGAGAGCAAACTTAGCTCTTCCATGAACTCCATTAAGACCTTCTGGAGCCCCGAGCTGAAAAAGGAGCGCGCCCTGCGCAAGGATGAGGCGTCGAAGATTGCTGTGTGGAAGGAGCAGTACAGAGTCGTCCAGGACGAGAACCAGGTGAGAGGAGAAATGCTACATATTTGCAATGAACTTAAATGGATAGTTTACCCCAAAATTACAATTTTGTCATTAATTACTCACTCTCATGTCATTACAAACCTGTAGGACCTTCATTCATCTTTAGAACAAAAATTAAGATATTTTTGATGAAATCCAAAAGATGTTTCTGACCCTGCATAGACAGCATTGTTTAAATTAGTGGTTCAACCACTATTTTATGAAGCTACGAGAGTACTTTTTGTGTGCAAAGAAAACAACTTTAAGGTTGAACCACTGATCTTTTTTTTTTAACAATGTCCTTGCTACCTTTCTGGGCTTTGAACATGGTAGTTGCATTTCTGTTTATTCAGGGTCAGAAAGCTGTCGGATTTCATCAAAAATATCTTATTTTGTGTTCTGAAGATGAACAACGGTCTCGAGTGAAACGACATGAGAGTGAGAAATTAATGACAAAATTTTCATTTTTGGGTGAACTATCCCTTTCATTTCTGTAATATTGTAGCTTTAGTTTTGATGACCTTTATGCTTGCACATTATTAAAAAGAAGAACAATATTGGTAGGGATGCATTGATATTAAATTCTGGCTGTTAAGCCATAATTATTTTCGAGCTATGGCCAGTAAATAAATTAAAATGAAACCACTCATTTTAAATTAATATAAGTTTAAGATTAGCTAAAGATTACATTTAACAGTGTTCTTAAATTGGTGTTCTTAAAAATAATTAAATGAAAATATTTAAATTTAAATAAGTGGAAATTAACAATAAAATATACATTAAATTAAATTTAATTGACATTTAAATAAACTTATGTTTATGCATTGATCAAAAGTGTAAGTTTAGATATTTATAATACAAATTACAAGTTTTCTGTTTCTATTTTGAATAAAAGTTGTCCTTTTGAACTTTCTGTTCATCAAAGAATCATAAAAAAAATCTATGCTTTCTACAAAAATATTCAGCATCACAACTATATTCTTTTTTTTAAAGATTTATTTTTGGTGCATTTATGCCTTTTATTAGACAGGACAGTGTAGGTGGACAGGAAGCGAAGTGAGAGAGAGAGAGGGAGAGAAGGGGGTGGGATCGGGAAAGGTCCATGAACCGGGATTCGAACTCGGGACGCCCACAGCGCAACTGCGGTATATGCAGGCGCGCTAACCATGATATGGACTGAGAATAAGAAATGTTTTTTGAGCAGCAAGTCAGCACAATAAAATGATTTTTGAAGGATCATGTAACATTGATGATCCTGAAAATTTAGCTTTGCGTCACAGGGAATAAATTACATTTTAAAATGCATTAAAATTTAAATTGAAAATGTAAAGATGTATATATTTAAATCTGAATATTTCACAGTATTACTGTTTTCACTGTATTTTTGCTCAAATAAATTAGTGATGCACCAAAAATTCTGGGCGACATGGAAACCGAAAGTTCTGGATGCACTTGGCCAAAAACTGTAACCAAAACCGAAAATGCTTTTTAAGAATTATTTACTATTTTAGTAAATAATATAAATAATTTTGTAAGATTTTTAAATTTAATTAAATAATTTTAATGATGCTAAATTTTAAAAACGTAAGCCAATAAAATTATCACACTTTTACCGAAAATAGCATTAGAAAATTGGGCAGAAAATATAATAATATTAAATATTAATATATTAATAACATATCATGCATTCCTAAATGTTGTTTTTTTTTAAATCATAGTATCTCTTTTTTTTCTTTTTTTACATGTTGGTCAGTTAAATGTGTAAATATAGTTTCTTTTCTGGAATATACTGGTCTTTTTAGTGCCGTGTTCAGTAGCCAAAGGGCTTCATCTGCTGAAACGCAATGAAATTAAACATTGCACCTGGCACTGAGGGGGAAAAAAAACATGTGACTTGCAGATTTGATCAGATTTCTGAAGAACGTTGGTACAAGGCATGTTTAAGAAATGGCTTGATTTGTCTCTGTGTTTTCGGAGTTGCCGATAGACATCAAACATCTTGAAAAAAGTTAAAACAAAGCAGTTTGTTTGGTTCACACTGGCAGGTGTTATGATAAAAACACTTGATAAGTAGATCTTTTTTGTTTTTGCATAAAATGAACAACTGTTTAATAAAGTCTGTATGACTTGGCTGCAAATTCCTGCTTTTTTTCTTTTCATTGTAGACTAATATAGCAATTCATTTCTCTTCTGCAGGCCATAGTTGTAACACGTGCCCATCCTGACATTTCCTGTTTTATTCTCCGTCATTCATGCTGGATTTTAGCTCTGGTGCAAGCTGTAATTTAGCATTTTCCTATGTATTTTTAGGCCTTGCAGTCTACAGTATGTAGCAGACTTCAGCATGTGGCATAGACGTTAACTGTTATCGTTATACCACCACCTCTTTTCAACAGGAAGATGTTTTTATGTATTTAGTCTAGTCTATGCAAGTCTGGCATAGCCTGAGTTTTCACTATTGAAGAAGCTGCCAATTTATAGAAAGTCCGTCTGTACATCACAGTTAACTTTGAACTCAGTTGGATGTCAGAGACCTTTAACACTCACATGGTCTTGTTGCACGTGACTCTGGCCTGGCTGAACCATGAGGCTAATGAGGGGCTCGTCATCATTGCCTTTGGTGCGTTTCATTCACACCGCCTGTTTGATGAAGGGTTTTTAACCCATATGGCACTGCATACAGTGAGCTGGAGTATTTAACTGTTCTGTCGTAAGGGTTCACTTAGATAAACTAGATCAATATTCAAAAGACCCTTGATCTGTTAAATGAACACGTCAAATTCTCAGGAGAGCGAGGCATTCAAACGAGGGATAAAGGAGCAGGAATGAGTGGAATGAGTCTTGAATGCTCCTTTGAGACCTGTTCAATTATGAGATGTGACACAGAAAACCCTTTAGTCAGCCAACTCTCATTCATTCACCTCCTCTGCTCGTATTTCTCTCTTCATTCATTCAGCCCACGTGCTAGTTCACTGGATTCAAGCTTTCTCTCACTTCAGTTTAGGGATGCTTGGATAAGAAAATTCTGAATTTTTCTAAATTAAATAAATGTAATTTTAAAATATTTTATTTAATTAAAGTAATTAAAGTACATTTTTCTAAATACATTTTATTTTGTCTTTAAAATAAAATAAAATAAAAAATGAAATGCAATAAAATAAAACGAATAAAATGAAATAAAATTAAATAAAAAGAAATGAAATGAAATAAAATAAAATAATAAATATAATAATAATTTTATATAATTGTTATTTTAAATAAATAATTCATTCAGTGGAATAAATTTAAATTAAATACATTTAAGTTTTAAATAATATTTTTATTTAAATAGTGCATTTTTAAAATACATTTTATTTTGTCTTTAAAATAAAAAAATGAAATACAATAAAAAAAATTAAAATAAAATAAAATTCAGTGGTTTTAAATGCTTTAATTAAATTTGGGCATCACAACATTTCAATATAATGTACAGTATGAAAATGTATATTTAATTTAAGATGTGCAGAAGATTATATTTAACAGTGTTAATAATTAGTTAAATGTAGAAATTGTAGAAATTGTAGAAATAAGCATTCACAATTAAATTTTTTCTATATATATATATATATATACATATATTATTTGCTAATACTTTTATACAATAGATTTAGAAAACAGCTATTAAAAATTACAGTAAGCTTTTGCTGTATTTTTACGGTGTTTTGATCAAAAAAATTGTCAACCGGTCAATTAAAAAATGGGGAAAAGAGCATACACACTTAAATATATGATTTATGTGGTCAAAAAATATGTAATATTTACTAATAAATTTATAAAATAGATATAGAAAACGGTTACTGTAAATTGCAATAAGCTTTCACTGTATTTTACAGTAGTTTCGATCAAATAAATGATCAATTTATGATCAAAAATTAAAAAAAAAAAAAATTGTGGGAATGAGCATGCATACTTAAATATGCATGCTCACTTATATATATTTAAATACTTAAACTGAATAGAAATAGAAAACAAATATTCTAAATTGCAATAAGCTTTCATTGTATTTTGTATTTTCATTGTCTTTTACTGTATTTTTGATCAAATAAATGATCAACTGATCATTTAAAAAATGGGGAAATGAGCATGCACAGTTAAATATGCAATTACATAGCTAACATATATGTATTTTTTACTAATAATTTAAAGAAGTACTGATTTATACTGTATCATGCATCTTTATTTTATGCAGCATACTGTGACAGTCACTCTTTCTGTAATAAATATACCTTTCTAACTTTTATTTGTGATGCACATGAATGTGAGCATGTTGTTTTGTTATTTTGGATTCAAATGAACCTTATATACTTTCTTAAAAGTCTTTTTCTTCCAGTGCATTGTAAACATCTGCCGTGACATTCCCAGCATTAGCAAGCACATTCAGACAGAGCAACCGAGCCAATCGGCTCTCCATCAGTGTGTGTTTTTCATAAGCGTGCGTATCAGCCCTCTAAGGAAGCGGGAACAGATGGCAGACGCGGCTCCTGATGCGCTTACTGTAGTAGTGTTGTAAAAGGTCCAAAGATTCGCACCCCAATCCCACAATCTCCTTATCAAGTAGTGTCACTTTTCACAGCCAAGTTCCGCCCACACTAATATTCACCGTTCCGCTCCGACTGTTTGTTCCTAATCCCAAATGTTTGAGTCACATAGTCAGATGAGATGAGAACAGATAGTGTTGGGGTTTGTTTGCTGTGTCATGTCAGTAAATGTAACCTAGAAGGGTAGCAGATGGTCCAGGGTGGAGTCAGGGGTCATCAAGCTTCACACTCTCTCTCTCAGATGGAAATAAACATCACATGTTGAGCTCAATGACTAAGAATCATGGAAATTTCTTGCATGATTTACTTGTTCAGTGCTTCCTGTTGTCCTGCTTGGTCTGATTAAGGTTCGTGGGCTGTATTTGCTCATTATGTAATAGATAATCAGCTCATTACTCACAGGAGAATGACAGTGTCATACAATATGCTGTGTGTTTACACTGTAGGATCATAATGGAGCTGTAAACAACATAGACTTTGAGGTGATTGTCTCCCTGTCAGTATTCTGGTTAGTGGGTGGTCAGTAATGGGGGGTTGAGGGCAAATATCTTAAACTTTGATTTTCGGTCTCTTAATCGTGAACATTTTGTGATTGCTGTTCTCTTGTTTAATATGATACAGCATCCGTAGCCGCCTTATACAATGTGTCCCTGCTTAAATGCATATACAATTTTAATACACTAATTGTATTTAATAACTTAAATTTAGAAATATATAATACTTTTATAAATATAAAAATATACTTTTTTTTTAACATTTTGTGATTGCTGCTTTCCTGTTTAACACCATTCGTAGCCTTCTTATAGCGTACTCCAGCCTGAATATATATATATATATATATATTATAAATTATTAATTATTTATTTTATATTTATTATTATATTAGATATTTATATATTTTGAATTTTTTATTTTGTATTTTTTTTATTTGTAAGTAAATAGTAAAAATTATAATTTATTTTATATATAAAAATATGTATGTATATGTGTTTGTGTATATAAATACATTCATCTTAAAAAAGGAAATTTTTAAAAAGTTTAAAGTTTTTTTTTAAAAATGGTTTATGAATTTTTAATTATATATCATTTAAAAATAAAATTGCTTTTGAAAAACTTAAATATTTTTTTTTAAATATATATATATATATATATATATATATATATATATATATATATATAATTGTTTTTACAATTTTTCAAATAAATTTAAAGTTGTTTAAATAATATATATTATTAAGTTATAATATATATATATATATATATATATATATTAAAGAGAGAGAGATTTAAATTTTTTTTTATGTTTATTTTAATGTTTATATATATATAATATATAATATGTGTCATAAGGGTCAATTTTTCGAAATTGAGATTTATACATCACCTAAAAGCTGAATAAATAAGCTTTCCATTGACGGTTGGTTTGTTAGGATAAGACAATATTTAGCCGAGATACAGCTATTTGAACATATATATACACGTACAAAAATTATTTTTGTTATATATATTTTGTGTATATATTTTAATAAATTAAATATAAAATTCCTATTATACACAGTTTAATTTATTTTCAACTTAAAACTGTGCTGTTTGTATTACAGACATGAATGAATATTTCAAAACAAATTGTATGGCTTGATTTTTTTTTTTTTTTTCTTTTCCTATTACTATTATAAGTGATCATATATGCATCTGTTTTGCTATAACAGATCCCAGCGATTTGCCATATCAGGAGACCTAAATCTCCTAGGTGTGCTCTTTTGACTTCTTCTAGTAAACAACCACCTAGTGACCAACCAAAACATCCTAGTAACCACATACCAACTCGCTAAAAATGACTCAAAACAAAGCTACGCCCTGACAGCCACACATCATCACAACTAAAAATCTAGTTTTTCTCTGAAGGAGCTGTCTGGAGTTTATTTTAGGCTTCTTAAATCACTCAAGTTTGAAAACAAACCATCTTCACTTACTCTAGTTTTTGTTATTCAAGGAGTCTGGGCTGATTAAGGAAAGACTTGCGATATTTGGGTCATGCTATCTCTGCCATCTCATGAGCGATGTAGTAAAAGTGTGGAAGAAAGAATGCAGGGACGACAGATCGTATTTTTATCCGTTCTCACCACGGGACTGTGAGCCGCTGCTCTTTGGCAGACGCGGCGGCCCTTATATGGAGTCTGGTCATGCAGGATAGGTGTGGAATGAACAGAATCCTTGCATATGGTTACACAGACCTCCTCTACTGCACCGTCCCGCTCTCCCTCATGCGTAGGGAAAACACTGAGAAAGAGTACGAGGGGCTGTGTTTGCTGTACTACATGCTGTGAACTTTTAAGCCTTGTGTTTTGGATCTCTGCTGCTTTGGATGCTGTGTGTGGCTAAGGGAGTGGGAATGAGCAGGTTTGTTTTGTCCACTACTACCGTACTTCCCAAAACCCCACTGACTGTACAGATGGCCCCTCTGACATCCTGCATTAAGATTAAGCCCTTGTGATCAGTCCATTCTTCCTGTCAGTCAGCAGGAGTCCCACCCACCTTCAAGGTGTTTATACTGTACTGACATGTTTATCTGTATTTGGACAGATCTGACCTAGAAGAAGCTGAAATGGTTTACTGTAAATGGAGTAATGCTGTACTGTGGTTATGGGATATCAGTTTCTTATTAGGCAAAGAGGTAGATGTGTTTCTGAAATCATAACCATTTTCCAGACCATTAAGATTTTTTTTGCATCGTTGCATTTATTTTCATTGCAGGTTATTGCTGATTTCTTTTCACAATTGTCCATAGCATCAGATTTGTAGCATTTATTGTAAAATGTATAGGTATATATAAATTAGCAAAATTGAATGCACAAATTCTCATTTTTTAGTGTTTGTTGTGTACTGAATTTTAATTTTAACAATGATCAAAAGATCCAATTATTGGAAATATTGTATTTGTATATTTTCTCTGTTAAATTAGCTTATTTTAATGCACAAGTTCTATTTTTAATTTCATTTTAGTTTATTTTAACAATGGTCAAATTCTTTTAAAATATTGCATTTATATATTTTCTACATTAAATTAGCCTGTTTTAATGCACAAATTCGAATTCTTGTTCCTAGCATTTGTTTACTGAATTTTCACTTCATTTTAGTTTATGTTAACAATGATAAAATTATTTTAAAATATTGCATTTATATATTTTCTACATTAAATTAGCCTGTTTTAATGCACAAATTCTACTTCTCATTTCTAGCATTTGTTGTACTGAATTTTAATTTAATTTTAGTTTATTTTAACGGTGATCAAATGATTTAAAATATTGTTCTGCAAAATAAAACTAATTACAGTAATTATGTGTATGTATAATATAAATAGTATATTTTTCTGCAATTTTTACATGCGTGTATATATTTATTTTTTTATTTGGCTTACTTTTTAGCTTGATTATTTTATCATTTTTGGCATGCTATTTTAATTCACGTATAAACCTGGAGAGCAAAATCATACTTTTAACGTCCAGCCACTTTTAATCTGCTTTGCTCTAATTGAAAATGTCTGTTTTCAAATGATTATGCCGTCCGATGACGCCCTCCCCTATTCACATCTGGTTAATTACATAATCACATTCAGTCGTCTGGCTTTGCCTCCCTTCGAGGGCTTCATGACACAGCAAGTCTCGGTTGCCATGGTAGCCTTGCAATAGCAGACCCTCCGCGAGAGCCGGCCCAGATCTCAATGAGCCCTTTGAATCAGACTGTGGAGATTTTCTTTCCTAAACTCCATTAATATCAACTTACTGTTCTGAATACTAAAATTCGACAGCGTGGCATAGAGACTGTCCTTGGATATTAATTTGCTTTATATATACTTTATAATATTTGGATGTATGCACAAGCTTTTTAGAAACTATGACATGCAGTGGAGAAACAGTTGATGACCAAGCATTTGACAAAGCGAGGATGAGCTAGACCCTCATATGATACATGTGTGAATAGTACAGATGGCCTAAAGTCTGTGCTGATATTCTCAGACTCGAGGCAGGAGACAAGCTCTAATTGGTACAGTGGAACTGAATGACGGGCCTGTATTGTGATGGTGACCTGCAGGGTCTGACTGTGCTACTGGAAGGTTTCGAGGCGAGTCGATCGGGACACAACAGCGGCCCAGTAGGAGGCTGGGACACAGACAGACACGAAGAAAGGAGCTAATTGGAGAGGTCTAGACTTAAAGGGGTCATATCATGGAAAATAGGATTTTCCTTTCCTTTTTGCTCTTTTAAAATAGGAGTTTGTAGGCTGATTGCTTCTCTTACAAAACCATCCAGTTTGCTTATTGCACAGGTTTGGAAAGTGACTCAGTTTCTTTGTGTTAAAGGAATAACACAGGCCATACAGGATGTAGATGAGTTTGTTTCTTCATCTGAAGAGATTTGGAGAAATTTAGCATTAGCACTTGCTTACCAGTGGATCCTGAATGCTTATTAAAAGGGTGCCATCAGAATGATAGTCTCAATAATCCACAACATGACTTTAAATCAATTAATGTCTTGTGAAGCAAAACGCTGCATGTTTGTAAGAAACAAATCCATCATTACGGCATTTTAACTTTAAACTGTCGTAGGGCTGTCGCTAATGATTATTTTGGTAATCGAATAATCTGCCGATTTATTTTGAGGATTAATCGAGTAATCGGATGATTAGAATTTAAAATGGCTTAAAGGAGAAGTCCATTTCCAGAATAACAATTCACATATAATTTATTCACCCCCTTGTCATCCAAGATGTTCATGTCTTTCTGTCGTCAGTTGTGAAGAAATTATGGTTTTTGAGGAAAGCATTTCATGATTTTTCTCCATATAATGGACTTCATTAGTGCCCTGATTTTGAACTTCCAAAATGTAGGTTAAATGCAGCTTCAAAGGACTCTAAACAATCCCAGCGGAGGAAGAAGGCTCTTATCTAGTGAAATGATCAGTCATTTTTTTCAGAAAATACATTTTTAACACTTTTTAAGCACAAAAGCTATTGTAGCACAGGCTCTGGGATGCGTGTTCACGATGCTACGTACTATTGAATCACGTCGAAAGGTCACACGGAACTACAGACCCAGTGTTCACAAAGTGAATGCGCAAAGACTAAGAAAGTGCAAGTAAGTCAAATGCTGTTTACAAACAAAAAGGTACAACAATGTCCTCTTCTCAAGTTGTAGGAGAAAATAATATGGAGTCTTTCACCATACTCAGTACACAAATGATGAACTTACACGTGATTCGTGGTAGTGATGGGAAGTAGTGAATAAAACTGTTAAAATACATAATGTGTTATAAACAACATTACGCAGTATATCAAATGCCTGCAGAGGGCGCCATCGGCCTACAATTGTTTTTACACTTTAATACGCAATCTATTCCGTGTTTAATATTGACTCAACAACATTTAATTAAAATGTCCACTTAAACTTTAATATTTGGCCATTTATTTATTATAGAAACGCTACAGCCTCTGTTATTTATTTATTTTTTTTGAATATGTGGACATCAAAACATATAAACTCAGAGTGAGGGTTTGAACTTTTATTTTGAAATTGCGATAAACAGAGAAAGCTAATGATGTGTTCTCCTGTTTTTTTTGTAGGTTTGTGAATGATTTACCTTGCAAATCTGATGAAATAGCGCACGTCGCGTTCCCAGATGAACCTTATAATAAACCCAAACTCACAAAAACATGCAAAAATGGAATTTGAGACGTTCACACATGTAAATCGTAACAGTTTGTGTAGCAGTATTTACTGCGAAGGGAGTCACTCTGAGATGCACCTACCTAACCTACACGCATTTAAATAAAGCGCATATATTAAACCTGAATCGCATATATGTATTTAATTAAATCTTAGCGTTTGTGAATTTATTATTACGATTTTTAAATGGGTTTAATATATGGAATGTACCACTTCCAGTATTTTGCCGATTACTCGACACAGGCAAAATGCAATCGAGGATTTTAAAATCTAATACTCGAATGGAATCGTTGCAGCCCTAAACTGTTGCTATTGGTCAAAATAGTCAATAAACCACCATAATGCTTCTTCTGGTAAAAAAAAAAAAAAATTAAATCCCCCGTTCTCGTCTCACAACATAATCCACTGACATCCACTGTTTTTGCTCATAAACATTGCTTGATCTGCATATTTCTCTTCTGATTCAGACAACTTTTCGCTGAAGAAAGCAATGTTATGGGTAGTCGGAAGCAGCAGTTTTAAGTTAAAATTGGTTTGTCTATTACAAACATGCAGCTTTTCGCTTCACAAGATGTTTATTGATGGACTGGAGTCATGTTGTGAATTATTGTGTTTTTATCAGCTGTTTCTAATTCTGACGGCACCCATTCACTGCAGAGGATCCATTGGTGAGGTTATGCAATGCTAAATTTCTCCAAATCTGTTTTGATGAACAAACACACTCATCTATAGCTTGGATACCTTTGGATAGCAAATTTTCATTTTTGGGTGAACTATTCCTTTAAGCTTTGCACTATTATAGATAGATGTAACTGAGAGACTCACTGTTGTACAGACGTGCTGGAGACGATCTGTGAACCTCAGGTTCAGCTCTGTCACCTGATATCGCTGCCTCTGTGCGCTGTTGGTTTGCCGTTGGGTTCCCTCATTAGTCTGGGCGCACACAGGGAATGGAAATCAATTAATTAATGCGCTCGCTATGATTTATTCATGATGTCGATCCAGCGTGAGGAATCGCCTCACCAGGTAGGAAAGAGCTCAACATGCTATGTGGTAAAAGCTGGCCAAGTGGTGGAAAAACACCAGTTGTCCATTGTGCATCTGAATTGCCATTTTCAACTCATTATATTACATTTACACAGTGAGGAAAACAGAATAGAGTTTAGAGCATGACTATTTATAATTATTTAGAATATTAAAAGTGGGCGTTATATACTAGATTTAGCCTGACCTCATGTACATTAGGTGAATCAATGATAGAAAGATCTAGACCTTCTTCAGTACTCATTTCTGATGAAACATGTCTCTTAACCACACTGGATTGTCTTAGTATGCTGCGTAAAAGGGAGGTGTGGCTCTAGCATTTTTGTGTGGGATTCTTGTTTTCTGGAACGTGTTAGTTGAAGGCAGTGCAAAGCGTTGTGACAGGCCGAATGAGTCTGTGCTGATTGGCAGAGCACCTCAGGTCAACTTCTGTGGCCCAGCCGACATTCATTGAATGCTGACGGGTCATTAAGGGTCAGAGGTCGCACATGCTCGAGATTAGTGTCCTCGTTATTAGGAAAACAAGGCCCACCGCTTTTTGTCTATCCTTAGTTTAGGTTCATTTAGAGTCTTCTGAAGACTGCGGGCCGCTGCGAAGTATCCCATCAGAGTTTAAATATCCGGCGGATTCCTCAGCCGTCTTTTTTTTTCCCTCTCTGCTGCATTCTGTGGTTTGGCATTCCCTCGAAAACATTCCATCTGTGGGGGTTGGACCGGGAAAGTCTGATCCTTCTAGTTAGGGGGGAAAAAACAAACACGTGGAGGAAAGTGGGAGGGCTGAAGGAAGGCCCTGTTAGCATCTGCTAAAGTTCAACTGAGATGAATGGGAATGCTAACTATGAAAGCTTATATGTGCAGTGGAATTAAAAAAAAGTTAATTGTGACTAAACTTAGAATTGAGAGACGTTAAGTGTGAAATCATAATTGAGATAAAAAGATTGCGATTACTTTTTTATTACTTACTTGGTGGAAACAGGCTTTTTCCACAATTCTGAATTCTCAGAATACTAAATTCTCAGAATTCTAAATGAATATTCCAGATTTCTGAGTCAGAATAATGAGATTTTAAATTTAGAATTGTGAGGGGAAAAACATTTTTTTATTCCGTTGCGGAAATAAGCTTTCATAGCTAAAACATGACTTATGTAAAAAAAAAAAACCTATCAGTCAAAAGTTTTTGAACAGTAAGATTTTTAATGTTTTTTAAAAAAGACTCTTCTGCTCACCAAGCCTGCGTTTATTTGGTCCAAAAACAGTAATGTTTTGAAATATTTTTTCTATTTAAAATAACTGTTTTCTGTTTGAGTATATTTTAAAATGTAATTTATTCCTGTGATTTCAAAGCTGAATTTTTAGCATCATTACTCCAGTCACGTGATCCTTCGGAAATCATTCTAATATTCTGATTTGCTGCTCAAATAAATAAATAAATAAATAAATATTCTATATTATAATTTCTATAATATTCTATATATTATAAAAAAATTCGGACTCCAAGCTTTTAAATGGTATAGTGCGTTGTGTTACAAAAGCTTTTTATTTCAGATAAATGCTGATCTTTGGATCTTTCTATTCATCCAAGAATCATGAAAAAAAAATGTTGATAATTAAGTATTAGAATGATTTCTGAAGGATCATGTGACACTGAAGACTGGAGTAATGATGCTGAAAAAGTAGCTTTGATCACAGGAATAAATTACATTTGAAAATATATTCAATTAGAAAGCAGTTGTTTTAAATAGTAAAAATTTCACATTATTACTGGTTTGCTGTATTTTGGATCAAATAAATGCAGGCTTGGTGAGCAGAAGAGACTTCTTTAAAAAACATTAAAAATCTTACTGTCCAAAAACTTTTGACTGGTAGTGTATAGATACTAAATAAGGTACAAATCTATACCTTTTAAAACATTACCACCTTAGTTACAGTTTTTGTACAGCATTTATTCAATTGGTGTATCTTTTAGGCGTTCGTTTCCAGCCAGTTGTATCGCAGCAGAGTGCTTGTCTCTACCTTACAACTTGGTAGGAATATTTTCTTATTTTAGCTGTGGAATCAATCCCCTTTGGCAGTCTTGTCCGGCACAGCAAGCTTGTTTCATACTTTTTCCCACTGTGGTCTGTTCTTTTAAGCAGTCCTGAGTCTTTTGCCTGAGGCTGACCGATAGCTTTTTGTGTGAGTTATCACTCTGAGGCTCCATCCTCAGGCGATGGACTTGTAACAGTAGTATGTGAGCTCAGCTCTCTGTCATACTGTCAGGACTGTGTGTGTGTGTGTGTGTGTGTGTGTGTGTGTGTGTGTGTGTGTGTGTGTGTGTGTGTTCTGTGCGGTCAGTCTTGTGTGGGACCCTTGAGCCTGGAAAAAGGGAAGTGCAAATGCTGGCATCAGCGGTAAAAGTTGATATTAATGTGAAATAAAATAAAAGTGCAAAGGCCTAAGCTGTCAGCAGATATGAATCATCTGAACAAATTTAGAGGAATTTAGCATTACATTAATTGCTCTGCAGTGAATGGGTGCCATCAGAATGAGAGTCTAAACATCTGAACATCACAGTAATCCACAATACAGCTCTAGTGAATCATTTAAAGTGATAGTTCACTAAAAATGAAGATTACCCCATGATTTACTCACTCTCAAGCCACCTTAGATGTATATGACGTTCTTCTTTCAGAAGTATACAATTACAATTATGTTTATAAATGTCTTTGCTTTTTCGAGCTTTATAATGGCAGTGAATGGCTGTGTGGATTTTAAAGTCCAAAAAAGTACTGTTTATTTTTCTGACACAAATACATTTGCTTCAGAAGGCCTTTATTAACCCTGTGGAGCCATGTGGAGTACTTTTTTATGATGGATGGATGCACTTTATTGGACTTCAAAATCTCAGCAGCCATTCACTGCCATTATACAGCTAGAGATTATGGTTTATAAAGTTTTAAATATTTATATTTTTCTTTAAAACATGCATTCGCTTCAGAAGGCCTTTATTAATCCCTCTGAGCCATGGCGGCACTTTTATGATGGATGGATGCACTTTATTGACTTCAAAATCTCAACAGCCATTCACTACCATTATAAAGCTAGAGATTATGGTTTATAAAGTTTTAAATATTTCTGTTTTTCTTAAGCAAACACATTGATTCACTCCAGAAGGCGTTTTATTAATCCCTCGGAGCCATGGAGTACTTTTTATGATGGATGGATGCACTTTATTGGATTTCAAAATCTCAACACCCATTCACTGCCATTAAAAAGCTAGGGATTATGGTTTATAAAGTTTTAAATATGTTTATTTTTCTTAAACAAACACATCGATTCACTTCAGAAGGCATTTATTAACCCCCCAAAAGCTGTGTGGAGTATTTTTATGATGGATGGATGCACTTTTTTGGATCTCAACACCCATTCACTGCCGTTATAAAGCTCGGAAGAGCCAGGACATTTTATAATATAACTCTGATTGCATTCATCTGAAAGAAGAAAGTCATATACACCTAGGATGGCTTGAGGGTGAGTAAATCACAGGGTAATTTTCATTTTTGGGAGAACTTGTGAAGCAAAAAGCTGTGTGTTTATAAGAAACAAATCCATAATTAAGGTGTTTTAGCTTTAAACTTGCTTCTACAAGTCCATAATCCATAAATAACGCTTCAGCCACTGAAAAAGTGGTGTGGTGTGGTGTGGTGTGGATTACTTTTAGATTATTGTGATGTTTTTATCAGCTGTTTGGACTCTCATTCTGACGGCACCCATTCACTGCAGAGTATCTGTTGGTGAGCAAGTGATGTAATGTTAAGTTTCACCAAATCTTCTCAGCAAATTTTCATTTTTGGGTGAACTATTGCTTTAATAAAAGTGACAAAATGCAGTACATTAAATGCTAGGGGAACTTCGTGATTGAGAGTGGATGTGGTAAGGCATATTTCAGTTGAATGTCTGCAGGAAGTATCAATCCCAGTGCCCAATCTTTAGGGTGGGGTGATTTACTTGAAGTGTAGGAGTGGAGATTAGAGACAGGACAAGACATAGGACAAACCTTTCCACCAGACAGGATGTGTGATGTGGCGCGAGGCGATGTGGAGTGGAAAGAAAAGACACGATGGATGTCTTCAATTGCACAGACTGCTATCAATGTGTGAGAGAAATCCAAACCATTGCATGCTCTGATAAATGGTTTGTTGATATTGCTATTGATCTGATGTTTGTGTCTGATCGGTGTCTACTCACATTTATAGCCCCATAGGAGGCGTTCAGACTGGTCTTGGGTTTCAGTTGATTGCCATTTTAATATAATATCACCATGTACAAAGCCTGCAGGCCTAATGGTAACGTCATTATGGTGCATTGGTTCTTGTAAGAGTGTTGATGTTGTCCATCACTATAATACACTATGGAGGCCTGTTCTCATGGGCCTGGCCTTTTCACCTCTGTCCCGTCTTTGTGCCTGCTTTCCCATCATGCCTCTGACCCTGCTTGTCAGGCTTTTAGGTTTTCCTTAGTGTAACTGGCACTTTTATGTTAATATATAAAGAATAAAAAGATCAAAGGGAAGATTTAAGATGCGTTAGATTCCTGCTTTGTCCTGTCAGAGGTTTTTATTCCCCTTCATTTTGAGTTAAAGGCTGGCCGATGCTTTGTATTGATTTCTGTGTGCCATGTTGCCATCTTGCTCTTTAGAAGTGATTTCACAAGTAAGGCATAAATCAGGCTTTCTTCTGAATCATGGTTCATGTAGTTCTTCAAAAAGACAAGATAAGTTTTCAAACAGCTCTTTCTCTACAATTTTACCTCCTGTTTTCATTTTACTTTCTTAAAATTAGACATAATCTACAATTCTTCATCCTTCTGCTACCTTCGTTTTCAGTTAAAAGCCTATTAGGGGACATGCTAAATAAATAAATAAGTCATTTATTTTTCATTTCACATTTAAATGTAAAAATAATTTAAAATCTAATAATTATGAAAGTTCTCTCTCCATATGTAAATACATTTTAATTATTTTATACATTTTAAAAATTTATTGGATTATTTATGAATATAATTTATTAATGCATTATTCATTATATATTTTAATTATTTCTAAATAATAAAAATAAGTAAAAATACTGACTTTTTAATTGTTTGATGTTTAAATAGCTGTGTACATATAAATGTATTTTATTTTTGTTTTTATTTTTTATAAATATTATTTGTTCATTTAAGTTGAATTTGTTTTATTTATTGATAAATATTATTTATTAATTTACAATATAAATATACATTTTATTTATCCATTTGTTAATTTTATTTAATTTATGCATTTTATTGATAAATACTGTTTATTCATTTACATACAATATCTAAAAATATTTACATTTACAAAAATGTGACAATTAGGAAAAGTCAGTACTGTATCCATAAATAAATACATTGTATTTATCTTTTGATTTAATTAATTATAAATATTATTTATTCATTTATTTTTTATTTATTTGTACGTTATTTATACATACATATTTATTTATTTATTTAAATGTAAAAATAATTTAAAACTATTACAAAAATAATATAAAAATATAATAAAAATATTACAACTGAGTCAGTACTTTGTCCACGTTATTTTTTATTTTCTACTTTTTAATTATTTATTCATAAACATAATTTATTAATGTATTTATTCATTATATATTTTATTTTTTTAACATATTACTCATTTATTCTAAATTTAAATGCTGTATCCATATATAAATACATTTTATTTTTGTTTTTATTTATAAAAATATTATTCATTCATTTGTTCATTTTATTAAATTATGTATAAATATTTTTATTAATTTACATTAAAACTATACATTTACAAAAATTGTGACAGTTATGAAAAATGTTTTTATTTATTTTATTTATACCTTTTATTTATAAATCTTTATTCATTTAAATTAAAAAATAGTTATAGACAATACACAAGTATGAAAATTCAATACTGTGTCCATATATAACTACACTTTATTTATTTTGAACTTTTTATTTGAATAATTAAATGAAAAAAAAAAAATTAAAAACATGGCTAAATACAGAAATAAATAAATAAATCTTTTTTCTTTGTCTCTACCCCTCCGTCGCTTTTTCTCACTCTTTCTTTCTTTTCCAAACGCGCACACGCTCACACACGACAGAGATAACAGCAGCCAGAGGAGACTAATGAATAATGTAGAGTCCTGTCTCTGTGGTGCCATTAGAAACTGTTGAGAATATAAAGTCAATATTTACAGAGTAACTCAGCCATCAGTGTCTCTTTCTGTATGTGTCTATGTATAATTCAAAACCTTTTACCGAGGACCATAACTCACTCTTTTATAAGACTTTTACTTTATTGTGTCTGTAAGGTGTAAGGTGTTTGTCTGAAGTGCATGCTGTCCTCTTCTTATATGTAAATATAAGTTTGTCATGCTTAAAGGGAAGTGACAACACACCTTATGTCTCACATCACAAGTTCAAGGAGGAGCACCCGTTGCACCCGAAGCACCCGTCTTCACGTGGAAATCAGACTAAAACATGCACAAAATCATACCTGCCTAAATGAAACCCCTCTTTCTTGTTACACCTGAGTGCATGTTTTCGGCAGTGACGTTTTCCTGCAGTGTAAGGGAAAAGCTTGTAACCATGGTGACGCCTGCAGACATATTCATGACTATTCTTAAATTCATGCCCTCTGGCCTTCGTGAACACCTTTTACCTTCTTCTTGTTGCAGCGTAGCTCTTCTAACTGCTTTTCTGGTTCTGTCTGAGGTCGACGGATAGCATGAATCCCTCTCCTTTGGGACTTGTTGTTCAGTGTGGTTGGAGAGCGCGGCCTGTGTTTACCCTGTGGTCTCTAGAGAGCTGCTCCAGGTGGAAGTAATAGCCGTCTGTCTTTAGAGCTCTAAAACGCACTCAAACCCCCAGAGGTGCAGTGTCCTGAGTACATCCTTACAGCTGATGTAGCGTTTAAAAAATTTCTGGAGAAGTTTTAGGTTTTAGGGAATTAATACAATAATTTATTCATTTTGTGTGTGTGTATGAAAGTGTCTTATCTTGCTATGGCATTGTTAACTGAATCATTCTGTAGTAGTATGTATGTACAAATGTATGAATGTATGAATGTATTTATTTATTTGTTTGTTTGTTTTTATTTTGTTATTTTTTTGTTGTTGTTTTATTTGTTCATATTTGTTTTATTAGTGTTAAATGTATTTATTTTATTGATTAATTTATATATATTTGCTTTTATTTGTGCTTATTTTTAGGCTTTTTATTTATTTATATTTTGTGCATTCATTTATTTATTTATTTTTATTCATTCATTTATTGTTTCATTTGTTTAATTTTGTTTTTAATTTATTTTAGCTTTTAATTATTTGTATCTGTTTTTATTTGTGGTTAGGTTATTTATTCATTCATATTTTATAATTCATTTATTTTTTTTTAGTTTTGTGTTTGTTTTAGTTTTTATTTATTTATATCTGTTTTTATTTGTTTAGGTTATTTATTTTCATATTTAGATTTTTTTTTTTTTGCATTTATTTATTTATTTATTTATTTATATCCTTTTTATTTGTTTAGGCTATTTATTTTCTTTTTTGATTGCATTTATTTTTATTTATTTATATCTTTTTTTATTTGTTTAGGCTATTTATTTTCTTTTATTTTTGTGTGCATTTGTTTATTTTTATTTATTCATTTATTGTTTTATTTATATAGTTTTGTTTTTAATTTATTTTATTTTTTGTTTGTCTGTTTTTATTTTTGTTTGTTTAGGTTCTGATGGTTGTATTTATGCTTTTATTCATTTATTGTTTTATTCATTTATATCTGTTTTTTTGTTTATTTATTTATTTTTAATTTGTTTTCATATTTGTATGTTTGCATTTATTTATTTCTTTATTTATTTATTGTTTTATTTTCTTATTTTATTTGCATTTATTTATTTTTTATTGTTCATATATTGTTTTATTTAGTTAGTTTCTATTTCTTTTAGTTTTTATTTATTCATGTTTTTATTTGTTGTTGGTTTTTTAAGGCTATTTTTATTTTATTTTATTTATTTTTAACTTCAATTACAAATGTAAAATGTAATTAGTTATTTAAGTATTAGGTTATTCAAGTATTAAGTACATTTTTTTTTTTTATTATTATATCAGATATCTATAGCCAGAATTTTAGTATTGCAAGTTTGTTGCAAGACACCATTATTTACATAACCTTATCTCTTATTCATATGTTTCATCTGCAGCATCTCCAGATGACCATCCAGGCCCTCCAGGATGAGCTGCGGATCCAGAGAGATCTGAACCAGCTGTTCCAGCAGGACTCCAGCGTTCGTCCCGGCGAGCCCCTGACTGCTGAACTGACCGAAGAGAACTTCCAACGCCTGCACGGTGAGCATGAGCGGCAGGCCAAGGAACTCTTCCTCCTGAGAAAAACTCTGGAGGAGATGGAGCTGCGCATCGACACTCAGAAACAGACGCTGTGTGCTCGAGATGAGTCCATCAAGAAGCTCCTGGAGATGTTGCAGAGCAAAGGGCTGTCGGCCAAGGCCAGCGAGGAGGATCACGAGCGGACGCGGAGACTGGCCGATGCCGAGATGCATATCCATCACCTCGAAAGCCTTTTGGAGCAGAGAGAGAAGGAAATGGTCTTGCTGAGGGAGGTAAGAGCGCTACTGAACCTCAGAAAACCATCACATAACACTTTTAACTTTTAATCTCTTAAAGGGACAGTTCACCCAAAAATCTAAGGTGAGGTTTTGTTTAGGCGCTACACCAAAAATAGTACCTAAACAAAAACAAAAATAAAATTTTATAAGCATTTTCCTATCAAAAATGTATGGAAGCCCACTGAAAAAAAAAAAAAGGAAAAAGGGTAATTGCGACTTTTTCTCTCACAACTTTGTAATACAAACTCGCAGTTCTGACTTCTTTTCTTAGAATTGTGAGAATTAAAAATGCAATCGTGTGTTATAAAAAGTAAAATATTGCAAGGTAAAAGTCATAATTGCAAGTTTATATCATGCAATTCTGAGAAAAAAGTCAATTTGCCAGTTTATTTTTTCAGAATAGCAGAATATAAACTCACAGTTGTGAGAAATAAAGTCAGAATTGCAGGATAAACACTCACAATTTAGATTTTTTTCTTGCAATTGCGAGTTTGCAATTCTGACTTTGTCTTGTAATTCTGATTCCCCCACCCCCAGAATCGTGAAAAAAATAAACACACAATTCACATTCTCGTGAACTGCATGTCCTAATTCTGACTTTTTTCTTGCAATTCTGACTTTTTTCCTCAGAATTGTGAAAAAATAAAATTGCAATTGCAAGAAATAAAGACCGAATTGCAAGATACAGATTGTAAAAACGTGCTATTCTGATTTTTTTTTTCTTGCAAATGAGTTTGTTTCTTGCAATTCTGACTTGTTTTCAGAATTGTAAGATATAAACTTGCAATTTCGAGTCATAAAATCCAATTCAGAGGGAAAACAGCTGCTCTCTAAATTGCAGGTTTATATCTGACAATTCTGACTTAACTCGCAACTGACTGTTATAAAGTCAGAATTATGAGATATAAACTTGCAATTCTGCAAAAAAAAACACAATTGCGAGAAAAAAGTCAGAACTGTGAGTTTATATCTTGTAATTCTCACTTTATTTCTTAGAATTGTGACTTTTTCAATCTTGTGTTTTTTTTGTACACAATACTGTCTTTATAACTCGCAACTGCAAGTTCTGAGAAAAAACATCAAAACTGAGTTTATATCATGCAACTCAGAGAAAAAAAGTCAGAATTGTGAGATAAAGTCACAATTGCCTATTTATTTTTTATTTAGTAGCAGAAATGGGCTTCCACACAAATGCATACATTTCTGTCACAGTATTACTAAGGTCACCAAATATAGACTCTTGAGACTCAGACTTTTCCAACAATATGCATTTTGTCAAGAAGTTTTGATTCGACTATATTTAACTTTGTAATATGACACTTGACCCCGCCCACTAAGGGGAGGAGCCAGGCAGCTAAAATCATTTAAATACCATTTCCATGATAATGCAGTGTCTGTTTTCAAAACTCTTTTGACAGGATGAATTTTGAGTGTTTGAATGATATATCATGTTTACTAAAATCGCTGACAGTCAACAGGTTAATCAACCAAGTGTATACAAATCTGCTGTTCACTAGGATTAAATTATGTTGTCAATTTAGCATCATGTAAATGACTGTTGTGGATTGAATAACCGATCCGAACAGCTGCTCTGGGAGCGATGCTGACAGCACTTGGTCATTTATCCAGAGATGATTCGCAGTAAAATGTTTTCGCTAAGACAGTTTATACCCAATTATGATGATGATGAATCAAGGGCTCTAGATTAGTCATTTTAAATTGCGCCGGACGAGCGAGTTTACCGAGAGAGCGGGAAACCTGTTACAAATTGAAGGCATTGAACATTTGTTGCTATAGAAACGGGAGAGACTGAAAAGAACATTGATGAAAGGAGACACAGATGTTACTGAGTGCAAAAACGGTTAGTGTGACGGGAGACACATTCATCACATTTAGTTTAACGTAGTAGTTAATCTCGAGGAGTGAAGCTGATTGAAGTTGTTTCAAGTTCAACTAAAATTCCCAGTCGGATTTAAGTAAGAGAGTTGCTTAGTTTTTTAATACTTAACCCGGAAGAGAATTAGCTTTGGAGTCGAGGGTTCCCTTGGGAATTTTCAGTGGGCTTTTAGCATAGCGGTTTTGATTCATGAGTAAAATAAGAGAAGTTCATGTTTTGTTGACATAAATATCGTCCCAATGATGTGAGTTAATGTTCTTGAGGATTCATTTTAGTGCTTATTTGCTGTTTGTATCCCTTCATCATTGTTAGAATGGGATGCAATGCTGTCAGCAGGCTTTTACAGTGGTTATGTAGTTTTCAAAGGAGTTCTGTCTAGCGTCCCTCTTTGTATTTTTGTCAGGCATCTTCTGAGACAGCCAGCAGTCAATAGCAGGACTTTGGCAACAGTGACATCTAGTGGCCAGTTAATAAAATGACACAGTTAATTCTAACCAGAACACCCAGTTTATTAAATTTTTTGGAGTTTTTATTTGAAATAAAAAAAAAAAAAATATATATATATATATATATATATATACACTACCGTTCAAAAGTTTGGGGTCAGTACATTTTTATTGTTTCTTTTTTTTTTTTTTAAGAAATTAATACTTTTATTCACCAAGGATGTATTAAGTTAATAATTAAAAGTTTATGAAAAGTTAATAATAAATAATTTACATTGTTATAAAATATTTATATTTTGAATAAACACTGTACTTTTTAAACTTGTTATTCATGAAAGAATCCTGAAAAAAAAAAATCACAGGTTCCAAAAAATATTTGGCAGCACAACTGTTGATATTATCCAACACTGATCATTCTAATAATAAATCCGCATATTAGAATGATTTCTGAAGGATCATGTGACACTTAAGACTGGAGTAACAGCTGATAAAAATTCAGCTTTTAATCACAGGAATAAATTCTATTTTAAAATATGTTAAAATAAAAAACATTATTTTATATTGTAAAAACATTTTGCAATATTACAGTTTTTTTTTCTATATTTTTAATCAAATAAATGCAGCCTTGATGAGCATAAGAGACGTCTTTAAAGACTATTACAAGTCTTACTGACCCCAAACTTTTGAACGGTAGTGTATATGAGGGTCACATGATTCTACATAAATCATTCTAATTTGCTGATTATGAATGTTAAAAACAGTTTTGCTGCCTAATACTTTTGTGGAAATTGTGATAAGTCAATTTTACAGAATTGTTCCAATAGAAAGTTCAAAATAACAGCATTTATTTCAAATAATAATAATAATAATAATATTTTGTGACTATAAATGTCCTTACTGTCTGTTTTGATAATAAAATAATTTATTATTCATTCATTTATTCATTCTTTTTTTTTTGTTTGTCCCCTGAAACTCACTCAGGTTTTTAAATTATTTTTTTTTTAGTTTAGTTTTTTTTTTTTTTTTTTTTTTTTTGTTTTATTGGTTTATTTTTTTATTTAATTTTATTATTTATTCATTCATTTTTTTTTTTTTAAACAAAATGGTTGCCCCCTGAAACTCACTCAGATTTTATTTTATTTTATTCTGTTTTATAATTTTTTATTTTATTATATTTTATTATTATTATTATTATTTTTTTTATTATTTTATTTTTGTTTTGTTTTGTTTTGTTTTGTTTTTTTATTTTTAGTATTCATTCATTCATTAATTAATTTTTTTTTTAAATAACAGACTATGCTTGCCTCTGAAACTCAGATTTTATTTTATTTTATTTTATTTTATTGTTTAGGTGTGCTTATAATGGTTTCAGTCAGCTGACTGGTAAACGCATGATAAAATGTGTCTCAATGCAATGTCAGCAGCCATTACTCTAGTCTTCAGGGTGACAGGATCCTGATTTGGTGAACAAGAAACATTTTAATTTTTCAATTATGTTGAAAACAGTTTTGTTGCCTAATATTTTGTAGAAATTGCATTGTAATTTTTATTGGACTGGAAATTGTACTTTTTTTCAGAATTCTTTGAAAGTTCAAAATAACAGCATTTATTTGAAGAAATAATATTTGGTGACATATATAAATATCTTTACTGTCAGTAGATGTAGTATTGTAACATGCTGTGGTCTCAGCAAGTTGAGTGCTGCTAAATGCTGTGGTGCACGATTAGAGCGTTACAGGTGAAGTCTGGGTTAAAATAATGATTTGGACGGAGATCAGAAGAGCATTTTAGGTTATTTATTAGGGCCTCCAGTTGGACTTCAGAGAAGAGGGGGAAATAAACTAATAGCCCTTCTTTTAATCTAGTGATTTAAAATTCTTCCTTTGCCAACGACATACTGGAACTGTTAGTAAAAATGCCCGTGTCATGGAAAACTGGGATTTTTTTTTTTCCCCCTCTTTGATTCTTTTAAAAGCATTCGGTGCGTTAAATCGACATAGTGTAATGTTCACACTATAAACCTCCCTCCCAAAACCACCCAGATATTTCAGTGCCTCTTCTATATTCAGCAACAGTGTTCATTTACATACAACTCTTAAAGGTACAGTAAGAAAAAAATCACGTTTATAAGTGAACATAATACATATGTTTTATTTTCCATGAACATTTTTGATTTCAGCAGTGTCCTGGGAACAGATAGTAATGCTGTAGCTCTTTTAGACAGCGTCTTTCGACAGTTACAATCCCTGAAGCATTTTCTGCTTTCCATATGCTTCCTGTGACTGCACACGTGTATATGCATGGCTGTTTTTCCATGCCTGTCTGTGTGCATTTATATCTGATGTGTTTGGTGTCCAGACTTTGTGTTTGAATGATGATTTTAAGGTCTTTAATTGCCCGGAGCATGCAGGCTGGCTGCGTCTCTTTGTGTTTTGGTAGACACTGGATTCACTCTATTTGTCAGTTGCTCGGTACATTATCTTTTTCATAAGGGACTCAGTCATGCATAAACACTCAAACCAGTGGACTGAAAGTGTCTCTTGTGCCGCAGATGCAGAGCTGAATTTACAATTCGGCCGTGTAAATCAAAAGTCTGAGTTATTCTGTTATCAGCGTATGGTTTGGACATAATGTGGGGTGGTATGGATCCGCATCAGCTGATGGCTGCTGACAAAGAAGGCTGTTATTATCCTGTGGTTTCACCTCATGATCCTCGTCTCATGTTTTCTCCTCAGGATCTTCACCGACGATTTGAGGGTGCTCCAGAATCTGCCAAAACCAAGGCCTTGCAGACTGTCATCGAAATGAAGGCAAGTGTGTGTGTTTGTGTGTGTGTGTGTGTGTGTTGTAAGTAAATCCCAAACTGTAGTGTTCTTTCCAAGTAGGGCAGATTCCTTTACAAATAATGTGACCTAAACTACAACCTCCTCATATTCCAGTTTTGTAATTGTACACTAATGCTCAAAAATTTGGCGTTAGTAATACTCCTATTCATCAAGGACACAATTGATCAAAAGTGACTGTAAAGACATTTATAATATTACAAAGGATTTCTGTTTCAAATAAATGCTGTTCTTTTGAACTTTCTATTCATCAAAGAAGAAAAAATAGTTTCTACAAAAAAATATTAAGCAGCACAGCTGTTTTCAATATTGATGATATTAAGAAATGTTTCTTGAGCAGAAAATCCGCATATTAGAATGATTTCTTAAGGATCATGATGCTGAAGACAGCTTTTTCATTACAGGAATAAATTGCATTTTTATATTAATATAAATAGAAAACAACTTCTGTAAGTTGCAATAATATTTCATAATATTACTATTTTACTGTATTTTTAAACAAATAAATGCAGCCTTGATGAGCATAATAGTCTTCTTTTTGCACTATATCATTGATTAACATTACAATAATTTAAATTTTAAAAGCACTGATAATTTAATCACACTGTTCAGTGTAATCTTTAGCAAATCTCAAAATAAATGTATCTATTTTTCGTACTATACATTATAAAGTTATGATATCTAAATCCATTTTCCACTTTCTAAATCCACCAAATGATTAATGATTGATTTTATTTCTTTGTGTTTTTAATTTATTTAGACAAAATACCATAGAATTTTAGTGCAATTTAAAAGTTATCAGCTAAACACTCTTAAAAATCAAGGTTCTTTATTGGCATCTATAGTTCTATAAAGAACCTTTATTATCCATGGAATGTTTCATAAATTCCACAAAAGGTTCTTTAAATTATTTGAATGTTTTTTTAAATTGTTCTTTTAAGAACTGTTCACCACTCAATTTTAACAGTGTAACATAAAAGTAATTGTTATATCTACACAGCCTAGATTTTTAAGTCTTTTCTGCTCACCAAGCCTGCATTTATTTGATCCAAAGTACAGCAAAAACAGTAAATTTGTAAAATATTTTTACTATTCAAAATAACTGCTTTCTATTTGAATATATTTTAAAATGTAATTTATTCCTGTGATCAAAGATGAATTTTCAGCATCATTACTCCAGTCTTCAGTATCACACGATCCTTCAGAAATCATTCGATAATGCTAATTTGCTGTTCAAGAAACATTTATCATTATTTTTATTATTATCAATATTTAAAACAGTTGAGTGCATTTTATTTTTCAGGATTCTTTGATGAATAGAAAGATCCAAAGATCAGCATTTATCTGAAATAAAAAGCATTTGTAACATTATACACTATACAATTCATATATATATATATATATATATATATATACACACATACATACATACATACATACATATATACATATATATATATAAAGACATTTATAATGTTACAAAAAATTTCTATTTAAGACAAATGCTGTTCTTCTGAACTTTCTATTCAGCAAAAAAAAATTAAAAAAACCTACTCAGCTGTTTTCAACGTATTAATGATAATAAATGTTTTTTGAGCAGCAAATCAGAATATTAGAATGATTTCTGAAGGATCATATGACTGGAGTAATGATGCTAAAAATTCAGCTTTGAAATCACAGCAATAAATTCCATTTTAAAATATATTCAAATACAAAACAGTTATTTTAAATAGTTAAAATATTTCAAACTTTTACTGTTTTTTTCTGTACTTTGGTTTAAATAAATGCAGGCTTGGTGAGCAAAAGAGACTTCTTTAAACACATTAAAAATCTGTTCAAAAACTTTTGACTGGTAGTGTATGTTTTAAACACTTCTGTATAATAAACTAGCCCCTTGATAGGATATTAAAAGTTTTGCACTTTCACGTCCTCCACTCCTCGCCTTTGTCCGTCTCCACCTCAAACCTCTCTCTGATCTCCGCAGGACTCTAAGATCAGTTCTCTGGAGCGCGGTCTGAGGGACCTGGAGGACGAGATACAGATGCTCAAGTCAAACGGGGCTCTCAGCACGGAGGAGAGAGAGGAGGAGATGAAACAAATGGAGGTCTACCGCAGTCACTCCAAGTTCATGAAAAACAAGGTAGAACCTGCGGCTCATGGGAACTACAACTGTTTTGTTACGGTGCTTTTTTTAACCTGTGCAGGTCACGTGTTATTTAAGCACAGATTTATTGTTTATGACTCTTTGTTAGGGTTGAATACGTCCAGGCGTCATGTGGTGTTTTTAATATTTACTCTGACACTAGTGTTATGGTATGGTGTGTATCACAGCTAGATAAAGAAGCATTAAATTGCCAACTAACTTTTTTTGGTTGCATTTTAAATTGGTTTTTATTTTTGCTTTTATAGTATTTTTAAATATTATTTTCATGTATTTTATGGTTGTTATTTTATATATGAAATCTTGCTTTTTTTCCATTTAGTTTTTAAAAAATTACCATTTTTATTGACATTTAATTGCAGCTAAATGGCTAAATCGTAACCGCATGTTACGGCCTGTGCGGTGAATGCTGATTGGTTTGGTAACGCTGATGACATCACGTGAACATGGGTGGTGTTTGGTTGGGCGCTGGTTGTGCATGCGAGCTGGTGGTTGGTGATTGGTGGTTGTTGCAGTAACGGCGCCCTCTCCTGACAGGTAGAGCAACTGAAGGACGAACTGGCGCAGAGTGAAGCGCAGGGCGAGGAGCTGAAAAAGCGGGCGGCTGAGCTGCAGCAAGAGGTCTCTGCAGTAAGAAACCCAGAGAACCGGCTTAGAACACGCACAGCTCTGCTTCCCTCACCAGAGAGAGCGTCTCGCCCACTCAGACCCCAGATAGAGATTCACGCTAAGCCCACTTACGGACTGGCACTTTAGCTCAAGGCGTTTCTTTGTTTTTTGTTTTTTCTGCGATAGTGTCACTGTATAAATGTGACCCTGGACCACAAAACCAGTCTTAAGTCGCAATATTTATGTTTGTAGCAATAGCCAAAAATGCATTGTAGGGCTCAAAATGATCAATTTTTCTTTTATGCCAAAAATCATTAGGATATTAAGTAAAGATCATGTTCCATGAAGACATTTTGTGAATTTCCTACCATAAATATATAAAAACGTAATTTTTGATTAGTAATATGCATTGCTAAGAACATCATCTGGACAACTTTAAAGGTGATTTTCTCAATATTTAGATTTTTTTGCACCCTCAGATTCCAGATTTTTAAATAGTTGTATCTCGGGATAATGTATAAATGTCAGTATTAAAATATTGATCATTTTGACTGGTTTTGTGGTCCAGGGTCACAAATTTCTGATTTATAGAAGCCATGAAGGGGAAGGTGAATTTATTATTTTAGATCTTTTTTTTTTTTTTAAATATATTAATATATTATTTCACATTTATTTTAATGACTGACTTTAGGTAACAATAACAGCACTGACTGTTTGTTTCAGTCACATTTTCTATATTGGTGCATTAATTTTTTTCATACTAATTGATCATCTCAGTCTTTTTTCCCATACTAAATTCAGCTTAAACCGAACTCGAAAAAAGAAAGTCATTGGAAATGTGCTCTTGGACACAAAGACAAACAGTCCCAACACTTACATTTATTAACGAAGGGAGTGAACAGTGGAAATGGTCCTGGGGCAGTAAAGGGAACTGATCAAAAATATTCGCTTTCGAGTCTCGACTACATATCAGCATCCGCCTGTCATCACCAATAGCGAGATCGGTGGGCGGCATTGGTTTAGGCCTGCGGGTGAAGTCTCAGGGTTTCTCTGATCAGGAAAGCAGAGTCGCCCAACGCTGTGCCGAAAAGTCGGACGCCACACTAGACTCCCACGGTGCTTTTTACCCGTCTCGCTTTCTTTTCCTCTGTCTTTCTCACTTGTTTGTAGCGCTGGTTGGAGTAGAGCACTAATGTCCACGAGGCTTGACTCTTTGCATCACTCTGAATTGTCTCTCCTGCCATCTTCTGTGCCTGCGCACGCCTGTTTTCACTAGGGTGACTGGCAGCAAGTAGAGATACAGCTTTAGGCCATGCTAACCTGCTATAGCTGCCCCAGTGCATGCTGGGAATGTCAAGACTGTGATGGGTGTCTTTATATTGGCAATGAACACTTCTCTGTTTTATAACTCTTTGTTTAATGTCTGTTTATGGAAACATGGATGTAAAATTCTACTGAACTCAAATGCTTCAACTGATGTTTGTTTTTTGTGAAAAGACTGAGCATTATGGAGTCCGATGTGTATTATCCTTTTTTGAGCTCAGTGCATTAAGTTTTTCTGTTTGCAGGAATTGCTGTATGCTAAAAATAACCTGGTAATGCTCTGTTTCTGCAGTGTCTTAATCAACAGATTCGCAAGTTTAATTTGTCTAATATGTGTTTAGATTACCCTACATCAGAGTTCTCACTTGAAATGTTTAAAAAAGTCATAGGTTTTGTTCCCACGTCAGACCTGCAACTACAGATTTCATTCTCTTTTATGCTTTTAAAGCAAAACGTTGCTGCATTTTTGTTGAAATTGTGTTGATTGTGAGATTTCTGAAGAGGTTTCTGAGTTTTCCACATACTTACACTGAATATTTGTGTTGCACAGATTGACCAGGTGAAGCAGGATCTCTCCAGGAAGGACACTGAGCTCTTGGGCCTGCAGACTAAACTGGAGACGCTCACCAATCAGTTTTCTGACAGCAAACAGCACATCGATGTACTCAAAGAGTCTCTCACTGCCAAAGAGCAGCGTGCTGCCATCCTGCAGACTGAGGTAAGAGTTACGTTATGGCAGGGAATTGCTATCATGGTTGGATTAAAAAAGAAATTCCCTTATTTGTGAATTCTATATTACTTTTAAGTGCGGAACGAGTCCTTTTTCTGCAAAATCAGTCATGTTTAGTAGGAAAAATATGCCGTAACAGGATTTTTTTCTACCCATTCCAGTTGATACATATTGGCAATTCCACAAGTAACCCTTCGTTACTGTTGCTATATCTGACAATCCATAAAGCCACACTACATGTTTTCACTAAGTGAAAATATCGTGGAGCAAAGAGAAAACTGACAACGCGCCAACAGACAAGACAGAGCAGGTTACATTTGGTCTCAGCTTTCAAAATTTGTCCTTTTTTTTTTTTTTTTCAAATTCAAGAAATAGATATTGTTTTGTGGCTCTTTGATGTGTCATGACAGAACGCTGTAGCGCCTCAGTTCAATAGCTCAGTTGAACTGATGGTCTCTTCCTCTTTACTCTAGTTAGAGCATGAAGTAAACATGAATAAACACCAGAACGGATCATATATCAACCGTGAAAAGATGTCAGTACACACCATTTTTTAAATTCAAGTCCACCGGACTTGTTTGTTGAACAAAAATGTCACAAGTTTATGTTTGTTGTTTATGTAAAAACACATATGTAATCCTCAAATACTCCAATTATTGAACTAGCAGTACTAAAAATACTAAAAATGCTAGAGATTTTTTTTTAAATTAATACACCATCATAATAAATGTAATAAAATAAAACTGACCATGGACCACAAAACCAGTTATAAGGGGCATAAGTTCTTGGCAATGCATATTACTAATCAAAAATTAAGTTTTGATATACTGATGGTAGGAAATTTACAAAATATCTTCATGGAACATGATCTTTACTTAATATCCTAATGATTTTTGCGTAAAAGAAAAAAAATGATCATTTGGACCCATACAGTATATTTTTATGTATTTTATACTTTTTTTTTTAAATCTCCTTTAAAGTATATATTTTTTAAACTTTTAAATTATTTACAAACTTAGTATTCCAGTTACTATAATTTACGGAAATAATGTTTCTTTTTGTCTTTTGTCAGTGAAAAGCTATTTCATTTAATGCGTTTTCCTGCTTGACCATTAGGGGGCACTGTTGTATCAAACATGCTATTTGGCTGTTGTGAAATCGGAGGGGCATGAATGGCTTCTTTGTGCTTTTAATTCTGTAGTTAGTCTATCATCACACTTTTTATCATAATCCAGTCTTACCAGTGCCAGCATGTGATTCATGGAGTTTAGCTGACGGTTAATGTGCCCTGACTGGCCAAGTATTAGTGGGATCCTGTGCATTGTCATGAATAATAGTGTTTTAATGTACAATGAGAGTTTCGTGCCTGTGCATTTCAGGTCGACGCTCTGCGTTTACGTCTGGAGGAGAAGGAGGCTACGCTGAATAAAAAGAGCAAGCAGATTCAGGAAATGTCAGAGGAGAAAGGCACGCTCAATGGAGAAATCCACGACCTCAAAGACATGCTTGACGTCAAGGAACGCAAGGTCAACGTCCTGCAGAAGAAGGTAAATGATGGTTTGCACATAAACACTGCAGAAAATCAAATCACTCTTGGTAGGGAATAATACATTGCAGTCAAAACAAACTTTTGCAAACTTCTGCAATTCGTAAACATCATTGCGCCCTTCAAACGGCTGTCATTTCCTCCACCCGAACGTAGATGGCACTGTTAGGCCACGTTTGATGAGCTCTGGCAAAACCAGCCTCACCAAATATCCCTTTGTGTAAATTTATGATTTCTAAAAGTAGGGAAAAGTTGTGTTTGTGATGGCGACGGAGTCTCCTGTTCTCAGAAATGACACACGCAGGCCGTTAACCTCAGGCTAACAGCGGGCGCCAAGGTATATACGTCTGTTCTGCATCTTTCATATCCATGCAACAGCTGTTTGCTTCTGCCTCAAATCCACGTCAGATACACAGGAAGCCGTAGCTTTCGCCGTCGCCGCCGACATCGCTTTTCATCGACAATATTTAGGGTGCAGCTTTGAACTTCCTTTCACAATATACAAACTCTGACAGAAATCGGCGCTCGAATGCTGCCAGGCCAAAACTATCACTGACATGTCTTGTGCTCGTTGCGACTAGCCGTCGTCCCATGAGGCAATGCTTCGGCGGTCACATACGCCTATCGGTTTCAGTTGTTCTGCGCTGAGATCACAGGCTGTGCAAACAAGCCCCCCATCCGCAGCCTCATTAATCTGGGTTTAGGGATAGTCTGAGTGCACACAACCCACCGTGAGCTCACCTTTATTGGGAAAACAGGAAGTTGTGCATCTCTCTAATGGACATTCCAGGGATAATGTTGCAAATCATGCTCCTAAGATCACCGTAACTTGTGTCATATGTTATTTTACGACTAAGTTTCCCAAAAAAGCACATGGATCATTTGCTATAAATGTTTGCTCGAATGGCTAAAAGCTGTACTTCTCTTTGAAATTCACTCATAGTTTACAGGAAGTGGCTGTTGAGTGATAACCATTACCCTGGAAGACCTTTTAAGGTTGTAAATAACTTTTTGTCCCCTAATAGAGACCTTAGGATATTTCTTAATTGGCAAATGCTTGTGTTTTTTAAGTACCTTTTTAATTGTTATGTTCTTCATATAATGTCTGCATTTGTGGAAATCATTGGTATTTTTAATATTATTTAATAATTTTAAATAATATATTTTTATTGAATATTTTATTAATATTAAATGATTACATAATTTTAATGTATTTTAATATATTTTTAACAAATATGTTTACACATTATTTTACTTTATTAAAGTAAGTTATGGTAACAAATAAGAAAGCTGTATTTACATCTCATAAACATGCTTGTTTTTTTAAGTACCTTTTTAAATATTATGTTCTTTTTTTTTAATATAATGTGTACATTTGTGAAAATCATTAATATTTTAAGTATCATTTAATACTTTTAATTAATGTTTTTATATTATTAATATAGAATTATAATACATTTTAATATATTTTATATATATTTTATAACAATATATTTTATATATATTTTATTTTATTAAAGTAAATTATGGTTAAAAAAAAAAAAGAAAGCTCTATTTACATCTCATATAAACAGGTTGTTTAAAATGCTTGTTTTTTTAAAGAACCTTTTTAATTATCATTAATGTGTACATTTGTGAAAATCATTAATATTTTTTATGTAATTTAATACTTTTAATTAATGTTTTATTTTATATTATTAATATAAAATTAGAATTTATTTTAATATATTTAATATATTTTTACCAAATATTTTTGTATACTAGATTTACTTTAATAATGTTTTATTAAAGAAAAATTATGATAAAAAGCTCTATTTACATCTCATAAGCAGGTGGCAATTGCTTGTGTTTTTTAAAGTACCTTTTTAATTATTGTTATTCATATAATGTCTAAATTTGAGAAAATCATTCATATTTTTAATATAATTTAGTACTTTTAAGTAATATATTTTTATTTAATATTTTATATTATTAACATAAAATTAATTAATGAATTATAATTCCATGTTTTATTAAAGTAAATTATACTGAAAATAGGAAAGCTATTTATATCTCAAATAAACAGATTGTGGCAAATGCATGTTTTTTTTAAAATATCTTTTGAGTTATTGTTCAAATATTATTCTTCAAATAATGTCTTAATATGTGAAAATAATTTGTTTTAATGTTTTAAATGATTAATATTAATTTTTAAATTAATTTTAAGATAACAATTTTTGTATATAAATTATGGTAAAAATAAAAAAAGCTCGATTTACAGCATATTGAAACAGGTTGTAGTAATAAAACAGTGTTTGTGTATTAGCTGTTTTGGAAAAAAGCCCAGATTTGATCTCAGTTATACAGACCCGACACTGTCTTATCATTATCTGATTTTTCTCGTAATCGTTTTTGTTTCCTTTTTGCCCATTTTCTTTCTCTTTTTGTCTCAACCGCTTTGCTTCTCCTCACAGTTTGAGTCTGAAAGCCTCTCCGAGTCATCAGGGGCACGATGAACTTTTTTTTTAAAGCCAAGTGCTCTCCCAAGCCGCAGAAAGAGAAACATTTAGTTTCCATTATAGTGCCTGAACTGCTCTGTATTGCCCCAGAGTTGTTCCTAATGGCCATAACACATTGAGACAGTGCTATGAAGGTATGCATGGGGCTGCTCAACAGGACACCATTCAACGCACAGGTCAAGCATGAGAAAACGAGAAACAGAGCGAGCGGGATTATATCCAGCGCGGAAAAAATAGCGCATGTGTGTCATTTTGCGTTTTTAGAAACCTCCTGTACTTCTTACAGTGGATGTATCATGGACAATATAATTGCATTTTTAAAAAATTGAAGAGTTAAAAGGGGTAGTTCACCCAGAAATGAGTTGCAAACGTGTATGAACACAAAAGAAGATATTTAGAAGAACGTTGGTTACCAAACAATTGACGGTACCCGTTGACTTTCATGGTGATTTTTTTCCGTATGGAAGTCAATGGCTACTTTGGCTACCAACATTCTTCAAAATGTTATGTTCAAACAGCAACCATTCAACGCACAGGTCAAACACAAGGAAAGGAGAAACAGAGCGAGCGGGATTATATCCAGCGCGGAAAAACTAGCACATGTGTCATTTTTAGAAACCTTTCTTACAGTGGATATGTCATGGACAATATAATTGCTTTTTTGAAATTGAAGAGTTAAAGGGGTAGTTTACCCAGAAATGAGTTTCTTCTGTTGAACACAAAGGAAGATATTTTGAAGAACGTTGGTTACCAACCAATTGACGGTACCCATTGACCTCCATAGTGTTTTTTTTTCCCCTGTGGAAGTCAGTGGCTGCTTTGGTTCTTTGGTTACCAAATATTCTTCAAAATATGTTCAAACAGCAAAAAAGAAGCGCCGTTTTAGAACAACATGGGGGTGAATGACACAGTTTCTTTGTTGATATATTCCAACATTTGACTAAACTTCAAACACAAGACTAAACACAAGACTAAACTTCCTCCCTCAGTTCGCCCAGACTGTTTATGGAAATGTAGCTAGAAAGTAGGATTTTGGCATCACAGCCAACACAAGGCTTCCCACATTTACATAAGAATTCAAATTCATTAACTAGATGAGTGGAGTTTGAGAACAAACTTTGAGTTGGCTTGAGAAAGCCTAGCCTGAAAGTTTGAAGCAGTTAAAAAGTATGAAAGTTGATGTTGCTATCATGATTAAGCACATGATTTAACATGTCATTAGCATGTTTTAGCATGATTAGTTTGTTGCTTGCATTTTTATAGGCTGATTACAATGTTGCTAGCATGATTAGCAAGTTACTTGCATGTTGTTGGCATAATTAGCAAGTTTTTTTTTATTATAATTTTTTTATTTACTGTATCAGAAATATACAGATAAACATAAATAGGTAATTAAATAGGTAGAAAGGGAAAAAAAGTAAATAAAAAAATAAAATAAAATAAATAAAATAAGACAAATCATACAGTCATACAATTAGAATAATTAACAAGTTACTATCATGTTTATAGCCTGATTAGCATGTTGCTATCATCACAGCCAACACAAGTTTTCCCACATTTACATAATTCATTATTTAGAATGTTTTTTGCGCCGCTTAAGATGTCAGCCAATCAGAGCAGAGTTCATTTGCATATAGAATTCTGCATGTTACAGTTTCTCGCCTGCTATATAGTAGCAAAGTATGCGATTTTGAAGCAGCCAAAGTAGCAAAAACTTCCTGTTTAATTCCAAGGGTTAGTGAGAGTGAAAAATCAAATGTAAAAAACAAAATTTCGAATATTTCTGATGTTCAAAACCTAACATTACAAGCAGACTTAAAAAACAAAACAAAACAAAATGCTTCAGACGTGTAGAATATGGCTTCTAAATAAGCGACGCTGTTTAGTTTATTCAAACAACACTTAGCGCTGTTACATTTGCACGTAGGAAAATGAGCTTTCCTAGACTGTGTGTGTCTGTGTATATAAATGAACAGATACACAGTGTCCTGTGAAGTATGCATTCGTTCTCAGAGGAGGGCTCGTTTCGTTTTTTCTCTTCTCGCACTCTCCTTTAATGTCTGAACATCATTTTTTTTTCTCCTTCTCGGAGCTGTTTGGCTTTGTAATTGTTTTCCCAGCGGCTCCGGTTCAAGTGCGAAAGCTCTCTGCCTTCTCGGTGGCACCGTTCGCCTGCGAGGATGTGAGCGACTGCGTGCTGAACGGAGCAAAACGGAGCACCTCTTCCAGCGGCAGCTCTTCTTCCTTTGTTTATATTCAGTGTTTTGTGTTTAACCGAACACATACCCTTTAACAGCCTGGAAAATAACGATAATTTAATTTGCAACTGTCAGATAAGGTGGCAGACGGATCCGCGGTGGAAGTGGCCGAACTAAATATTAAAAACAGCGGTTTGGATGGGAATTCTTTCGCAAGTTCACTGCAGGACAGGCTGCAGAAAATAACATTTGTTAATGCGAGGAGGGCGGAATACAAGACACAGTTGAGCAGAACTCGCTCAAGTATGTAAACTCGGGTCGAGCGGCTTGATGAAGAGCAGCTCTCTTTGGCATGAGAGGGTCGTCGGAGACACTTTGTCTTATGGATGAACGTGGGCGGCGCTAGTTTTCACGTCTGGACTTTTTTTTTGCATTATTAAATCCAATTAGGGTTGCACTTAATAAAAAAAATAGGCAATCTGCGTCTTGTTTCGAAACAAAATATTTAAATTATAGCGCTTGAGTTCTGTTCTTCAGACAACACCAAAGAAATTAAGCCAGTTTGTTGACTTTGCGGTCAGGGTTTCGCTCTATCCAGATGTAATAAACACCCAATATTGAGCGTTGCTCAAGGAATTCATCTGCAAACTTTAGGAAACACAATCCGGGACATTGAGGTTCTTGCAAAACTCATTTTATTAAGACACAAATACATGAACTTCGTGAACTTTCAGCAAATCCAGCAACTATATTTTTCTTAGAAGTAACAGCCTGCTAACTTCTGAACAAACTTGACGCTTTGACGACATAAAACTGTCGTCGGAGCGTAGTGTGCGTTGGACTGCGCTGCTGTTTGAAAGTTTGGGGTCAGTGTGATTTTGTGTTTTGGAAGAAATTAATACATTTATTCAGCGAGGATGCATTAAAGTGATCTGAAGTGACAGCTAAAGACGTTTATAATATTATAAAAGTTTCTGTTTTAAATACATCCTGTTATTCTGAAATTCCCATTCATCCTAAAAAAGAAAGTATCGTGGTTTCCACAAAAATATTAAATTGTTTCGAACATCTTGAGCATCAAAGAAACATGTTAGAATGATTTCTGAAGGACCGTTTGACACTGAAGACTGAAGTAGTGGCTGAAAATTTTAAATATATTGAAATAAAAATATATTAAATATATTTAAAAATGTTATAATATTTTAAAATGTATAAATACTTAATTAAATATATTTTAAATATGAACATTTAAAAAATGTAAAACATTTACATTTTATTTGCCTTGGTGAGCATGAGTAATGGCTGAAATTTGAAATATATTAAAATAAAAATATATTAAATATATTATAATAATATATTATTTTATTTTATAATTATACATATTGTAATTAAATATATTTTAAATATTTAAATCATAAAATTTTAAACATTAATATATATATTTTTTTCAGAAAATTTGAAATATATTAAAATAAAAATTATATTAAATGTAAGAATATTATAATATTTTATAATTATAAATGTTTTAATTAAATATGTATTAAATATTAAAGTCCTAGGTTGTAAAATATTTAATTGTAATTTTTTTTGTTCACAAATGCAGCCTTGGTGAGCATAATTCATGGCTGAAAATGTGAAATATGTTAAAATAAAAATATATTAAATATATTAGAAAATATTATAATATTTATAATTATAAATATTTTATTAAATGTATTTAAAATATTAAAATCATACATTTTAAAACATATTTAGTTTTAATTTTTTTCTTCACAAATGCAGCCTTGGTAAGCAAAATTAATGGCTGAAAATGTGAAATATGTTAAAATAAAAATATGAAATATATTAGAAAATATTATAATATTTATAATTATAAATATTTAATTAAATGTATTTTAAATATTAAAATCGTACATTTTAAAACATATTTAATTTAATTTTTTTGTTCACAAATGCAGCCTTGGTGAGCATAATTAATGGCTGAAACTTTGAAATATATTAAAATAAAAATATATTAAATATATTAGAAAATATTATAATATTGTATAATAATAAATATTTGTATTAAATATATTTTAAATATTAAAACCGTCATTTTTAAAACCTTTACATTTTATTTTTTGTTCACAAATGCAGCCTTGGTGAGCATATCAGTAATGACTGCTATTTTGAAATATATTAAAATAAAAACACATTAAATATATTAAATTTTATAATATATTTTATAATTAGAAATATTTTAATTAAATATATTTTAGATATTCAAATCACACATTTTAAAACATTTAAAATATATATATATTTTTTTTGTTCACTATTGCAGCCTTGTTGAGCATCAGAGTCTTTTTCCAAAAACATTTCACTAACCCTAATCTTTTGAACAGTCATGTACAGCAAACCAGAAAGGTCATCATTGTTGTTGTATTTCAACAACAGTGATTTAAAATCCATACCGCGGTTTGTGAACGGCTGAAACCAAGTTTACATTTTCCGTTTTCGCGCCAGCAGAATCGAGAGTTTTACTAACAACGACTCACCGCACATGTAACATTTCAGCATGCATTATGTAGCGTATCATATTGCAGTATTTCATCGAAGGATGTCCCTGTGCGCATTCACAGAGGGTTTGGGCTAAACCTTGAACATTGACTGACCCCACAACCGCCCCCGTGGATGAAGAGCTTCCAATTTGCTACACTTTTAAAGGCTGGTTCAGAACGCAGAACGAGTGTGTGCTTTTTTCCCCTCTTCTTTTCGATGGCTAAGGGGTTGAAGAAGGCTAACAGGCTTAGCACCACAAGGAAAGCCTCTTAAACAGAGCGTGTCGGGCCTGAGTTGTGATCTTCTTGCTGAGAAAGAGCCTCTTACATTGTTTGTTACCGTCCTTCAGTTGAGAGCGAGAGAGAGAAAGACACAGACTGAGAGAGCTGAGCTTTAAGAGGGCGCATGCTAATAAGTGCCTTGTGTTAAAATAATGATAAACCCCACATCAAAAGGCCGAGAGTCTTAAGCCCCTAACAGTCTGATAGAGAGAGAGAAAGATCCCCTCTGCTTTCGACTTAATTGGGGGAAAGAAGTTCCACAGAAGTTTCTAATTAATCGGCACTTCCTCCTCCTCATCTCCGTCTCCCTCTCTCTCATACTCAGGCTTTGCAATTTCAAAGTACTTCAGTGTGTTTGTTTTACACAGTATAAAAATGCAGATAAAAGCAGTGACAGACAAATAATAAAGTGCAAGTTGTTGCAATAAAATCTAAAAAGTTTAGTGCTAATAAAGTACTTTTATTGCAGTAACTGGGCCCTTATTTATTATTGTGCAAAAATAAAAGTTGACATTTTTTTTAATGTAATTTCTTTTTAAATGTATGCAAAAACACAGTACTTTATTTATTGATTTACACATTATAAAAATGGAAATAAAACCAGTGACAGATAAAAAATAAAGTGCAAATTGTTGCTATAAAATCTAAGATATTTAATGCTTTAAAGTACTTTTATTGTAGTAAATAGCCCCTTGTTTATTGTTGTGCAAAAATAAAAATTTACACATTTTATGTCTTTTTTTTTTTTAAATGTACACAAACAAACCAAAAAAAACTACTTTCTTTTTTTAAAGACTGTAAAATTTAATTTATTCCTGTGAGTCAAAGCTGAATTTACTGGATTTGCATTATTACTTCAGTTATTATTATCAATATTTATCATTTTTGTGGAAACCATGATACATTGTTTCAGGATTTTTTGATAAATATAAAGTTCAAAAGAATTTATTCAAAATAGAAATATTTTGTGACATTATAAATTCTTAATTTATTGCGTTTTGTGGGTATTATTTTGTATCAGTCCCTTATTCTTATCAAATATTATTTTTGAATGGCATAAATAACTATAAAAAATTAAACTCTAAAAAATGCTGAGTAAATATAGACACATGCAAAATAATTGCAGGTGTTTTTGAAAAAAAACCAAAAACAAATAAAAGTAAAATGTTGCAATAAAATCAAAGTTTTTTTTAACGCTAATAAAATACTTTGAAATTAGATTAATTTTTTATTGCGGTAACTGGCCCCTTATTTATTATTGTGCAAAAATATATATTTTTTAAATAATTAAATAATATTTTTAAATGTACACAAAAACACAGTAACAAAGAAAAATATTTTGCAATATTATTACAGTTAAAAAAAAAAATCTTTCTTTAATACATAATACATATAATATTTATTCCTGTGATGCAAAGCTTAATTTACTCAGCATCATTACTCTGATTATTATTATATTAATATTAATAATATATATTAATATTTATAATTTTTGTGAAAACCATGAATCATTTTTTTCATATATATGAAGTATAAAATAGAACATACGAGTATGAAGGAAAAAAAAACAGCGTTTATTCAAAATAGACACATTTTGTAACATTTATGCATTTTTAATTTAACGTGTCCGTGCGCAATAAGGGTAATAATTTCTGTACATTTTTAATGCTAATAAAGTAATAACAATAAACAAAAATATATTAATATTTTTGTTACTGCAGTCACTGGACCCTTATTTATTATTATGCAAAAATAAAACTTTACACAATTTTTAATGTATTTTTTTATAATGTACACAAAAACATAAAAAAGAGAAATATTGTGAAATAATATTGCTATTTAAAATGTTCTTTTTTTACACATGATTTATTCCAGTGATGCAATGCAATGCAATAAGCAATTTAAAAAAAAAAAGCAATTAAAAAAAAAAATTATTCTTTAATTATTATTTATTCAACTTATTAATACAAGTTCATTTATCAACACATTAATAAATGTTCATTTCCAACCTATTTTTGGGTTCAGTAGTTGAATTAAATAGTTTTGTTTTTAACCCAGGATTTTTTCGAGTGTAGGTTACAGTAATTGCAAGAAATGTAACTGTTGTAAATAATATTTATTAATGAATACATTTTTTATTTTCGCTTTTAGCTTTTCTGTTTATAGTGGTGGTGCTTTTAGAGATGCAGGCCAACAGTAAAACTCTCTAAATCTGAACCACGTCTCTAAATCCATGCCCTTCAAAGAGGTTTAACTACGACCAGTAAAACTCTGACCACCTTGAACTTTTGAGTAAATCCAAATAAATGTGTCCGTTGCAATTTATTATATAAAACTAATGACTCACGGTCACACAGTGGAATTTTCCTCCTCCTGTCACTTTGTATCAAACGAGTGCAGCTGAAGTCATGTGATCCATAACCGGTCGACACAGCCCTGGCACGTCGACCGGTGCCAGAACTAATCGACTAGTTTAGTGCCACCCCGAACATATGGTGATCAAAGCCGGAATATAAATTTTGACAATTTTAAGAATTAAGGAAAATCTCTTTCCATGTGTGGGAGTTTGCAGACACAAAGACTGGCGTCGTGCCACTTACCTGTCAGGTCTCACCCACTCAGGTGCCAAACTCCTCACGCTCATTTGCATTACTGAGCAGTGTGTGTGTTCGACGCCACCCATTCGCTTCAACAAACCGCTCGTCAATGACACGGGATTCACGTCTGTGTCGCTAAATAAATCCTGACAGGTGGATCAGGACCCTGATGCAAATTGGCTACTTGTTTATTTAGAAAGAAAGAAATAAATGAACATGAAAGATTGATTTGCGCTTAAATTATTTTATTATTTGAGCACAAACAGACTGCAGAGCGGTTCGAGAGACTTAAAACTACACTGTTAAAAATTATTTTTCAAACTTGGGAATAAAACAAAGATTACTGGAGTATGTTTTACAAAAAAAAAATGCCATGTTTCTACTTTAAATTTCATTCATTCATTTATGTGCAATTGTTTGTAAAATGTGTTAGCAATTTCTGAGTGAAAACGTAAATCCTACACCATTTTTTTTGAGACTGAACATAGGAAATCATGGATAGGGTCAATTACACTGAAAAAAATGGTGTTGGATTTAATTTATAATTATTTGTAACGTTTACCAGTAATTTCTGAGTTAAATAAACAAATACATAAATAAATTAATAAATACATTGAATTAAACATTGACATTTTTTATTTTCTTTAAAATGTAGTCCAAGAATATAATACTTGTTTTATTTATAGCTTTCTATAATAGTTATAGTTCTAAATAAATAACTTATTTTTATAAAAGGTTATATAATATTTCATAAGTGTATACAGTTTAGTTCTCATTGTGCAAAAGAAAAATAAAAAACAGGCTTACAGTAAAATTGAATTTAAAACATTAACATTTATTTCATACTAAACTAAACTAAACTGAAATAAAAAAATCAAAATAAAATAAAATAATACAATAAAATAAAGTAAAGTAAAATAAACATTTAGTTTAACTTAATGTACAATAAATAAATGCATAAATAAATAAAACCTTAAAATAAATACAATTTTATAGACACATACTGTATAAAACGGAAATTAAAACATTAAAAATGTTTAATACTTCAAATAAAATACATGTTTTCCAGGGCAAAATTTGCTATTTTAATTTAGTTTAACTTAATGTACTAAAATGAATAAAACCTTAAAATAAATAAAAATGTTGTAGACATATACTGTATAAAACAGAAATTAAAACATAAAAAAAGTTTAATACTTCAAATAAAATAAATGTTAAATAAACTAAACTGGAAAAAAAAAAATATATATATATATATATATATATATATATATATATGTAATAAAATAAAATATTTCAATCTTTATTTCAGCTGTTTGTCAGGGCAACATTTGCTTAACTTAATGTACTAAAATAAAACCTTAAAATAAACTTTTATAGACTATATAAAACTGAAGTTAAAACATACAAAATATTTGATACTTCAAATAAAATAAATGTTAAGTAAACTACAGTAAACTAAACTGAAATAAAAATAAAATAATAAAATAAAATATTTCAGCTTTTAGTTCGGCTATTTGCCAATTTTAATTTTAATTTAGTTTAACTTAATGTGCTAAAATAAATGAAACCTTAAATAAAATTTTTAGATATATACTGTATAAAAAAAAAAAACCTACTAAAAATGACGACAAAATTACTAAAACGTATAAAAATTATATATAAAAATAGCTAAATCAAAACAGCTAATGATCATACTCTCTCCAAAATAACGCTGTGAAGAATTCCAGAGAACCTTCTAATAAATAAAAAGGGCTGGAAACGTCCAGCAAAGTTTCTCTTACACATCCAGTATAACCTTCTTAACACCCATCTGCCGAAAATCTGCAGAAATGATCTCCCCTCCCGTCGCTCCACTCCGTGGGTTTGACATGTTGTTTTGTTCAGCTTGCACATTGCATACAATTCTGATGCAACCCGCTGTAAACGCTCACATTTTTTCAACCTCTGCCTGCGTGTGTGTGTGTGAGCGTCTGTTGTCTTGTTGTGTGTCGTGTGCCTCTCTGTCTGTTTGCAGAGCTCACACCACACTGACAAGCAGCAGATCACTAAGTGAAACAAAACACTCTTTAATAATTCAGACAGCCCCCTCCCTCTCTCTCTCTCTCTCTCTCTCTCTCACACACACACACACACACACACACACACAAATCCCTTTAAGTCTCCATGCGTTTGGATGTCTCTGACGGGAGGCTGCTCTTTTTGTCTCGTCTCGTCTTTTATCCCCTCACACACTCGCGGATGAAACCAGAAACAGGGCAGAAGAGCTCGTGGGAGTGAGTGTGTGTCCATCTACACACTCTTCTTCCCTCAATTTTAGATGCCAGCTCATCCAGTATCAGTTTAAATGCTCTCTGAGTATCCCAACATAGGCTGTTTTTGCTTAATAGGCTCCTATTTGAACGTAATCATCATTTGGCTTGACATGGATCACCGTAATCTAGATCTGCGTGTCCGTCTTCTCTTTACGAGGAAGATGAAGGCATTTTTCCTCTCAATTTCGCTTTCAATGCGCTGATTGTTTTCCGAAATATAATTGCTGTTATCATATGACTCCGCACATGCATAATACGAGCGCTATGAAATATTCATGAGCGAATAGTGAGCGCCGGCCAAAGCTGCACGGGGTAACCCGAAACTCTGGGGGATGCTGGGTAATGGGGCAGAGGAGTTTGTAAAATATATTAGCAATTTCTGAGTGAAAAAGTAAATCCTAAACCTATTTTTTTTTTTGTGTAAATATAGGAAATCATGAATAGGGTCAGTTACACTAAAAAATGGTGTTGGGTTTAATTTATAAGTATTTGAAACATTTACCAATAATTTCTGAGTTAAATAAATACATAAATAAATAAATATAATTAAACGTGACATTTTTTCCAATAATATAATATTTGTTTTATTTATAGCTTTTTATAAAAAAATTGTAAATAAATAACTTATTATATAAACTATTATACAAATATTTCTTTACAGTGTATACAGTTTAGTTCTCATTATGCAAAAATAATAATAATAATAAAAATAATAAAAAAAAATAATAATAATAACTATTACAACAAAAATGGAGGTTAAAAATTTCAAATACTGATGCTATTTGATACTTCAAATAAAATAAAATGTTAACCAAACTAAAGTAAACTAAACTGAAGTATAATTAAAAAAATAATAAAATAAAATAATAATGTTTTATTTTGGCTATCTGCCAGGGCAACATTTGCAGTTTTAATTTAGTACTAAAATAAATAAAACCTTCACATAAATAAAAATTTTATGGACATATTCTGTATAAAACTGAAATGAAAAGAATAACATTTTTTTGATACTTCAAATAAAATAAATGTTAACTAAACTAAACTGAAAAAAAAAAAAGATATTAAATAGAAAAAAACATTAAAAATAAAATAAAATAAATGATTTATTTTAATTTAGCTTAATTTAATGTACTAAAATAAATAAAACCTTAAAATAAATACAATTTTATATTTGATACTTCAAATTAAAAAACAAATAAATTAACTAAACTGAACTGAAGTAAAAATAAATCAGAATAAAATAAAATAAAACATTTGCCTTGGAACAGAAATAAGAAAAATCTAAATAAAATAAAATAAATGCTTTATTTCAGTTATTTGCTAGGGCAACATTTGACATTTTAATTAAGTTTAATTTAATGTAATAAAATAAATAAAACCTTAAAATAAATAAAATTTTATAATTAATACCTCAAATAAAATAAATGTAAACTAAACTGAACTGAAATTAAAGAAATAGATCGAATTAAAATAAAACAAAAAAATTAAATAAATTAATATAAAAAATAAAAATAAAACAAAATAAAATAAAATAAATGTAATAATAATAAATAAAATCAATTTCCATTTATTTTTATTACTCAAATGTTGCCTTGCAAATAGCTTATCAGGTTGTGTTACACAACCAGCTTTCATGGGTGACCGCAGATGATAAAGTGAAGAAGGTGAAGTGTGTGCGCTGTCGGACAGGTGGAGCTGTCAGGTGTGCATTTGATTAATGAAAGGCTTTTGGTACATAGTTATTCCACAAAAAAAATCCGCACAAGTTCCTTTTTTTCCTCGCTCAACTTAAAACTAGCTGGACTAACCTCGACATCTGTCCAAACATGTCTGAAATTATTTAAAACAACAAACCCTGCCGTATTTTTTGTTATTATTTGACCAACAACTGTTGTTTTTTTTTAATACAGGGTGAATTCATTGTAGGGTCTCTTTTCACTGTTCCTCTCTGCCTTCATTTGTTATCCTTGTCGTTGCTTTTTGCCAAAACATTCACCCTTTTAATTAAATTCATAAGTCGACGCGGCTTTATCTCTCTCGGCGGTCGGGTTCGGAAACCAGATTAGGCCGCTGTCAAAGTTTTCGCTCGCTCTTTTCCGGATGCCGTATAAAAAAAAAAGCTTCTGAAGTTGTTAAAGTAGTTAAAGACTAAGAAATTTGGGTGAAAACAAACTGCAAAGGGAGAAAAGATGTGGGGATTTGACCATTAGTCCGTTCATTTTGTTTGGTTTATAATCAATGTAGTTATAGTTATTTTTTAATTTTACTTTTCAATTTTCATTTAATTTTCCACTATTATCAAATGTCTTGAAGCACAAATAACAATTAATAAAAATATATAGTTATTTAGTAAAACAGTAAGTATTTAAGTAATTAATATGAGTAACATGCATAAATAATAATATATATAATATAATATAATGCAATATAATATAATATAATATGCAGCTATGAGGTTTATAATGGTTTATAATAACTTTAGTTACAGAAGATATTTTAATTATTTTCTGTTATTTTAAAATGGAGTGAAACATGAATATTAAATTATAAAAATAGCAAAAAATAGTAAATATTATATTATGTTGAATTATATATTTATATTTTTTAAGTGGAAGAAAATAAAGATTTTTGGTATTTTTGATAATTAAAGAATATATATATATATTTTTTTATTTTTATATTTTTAGTGCTTTTCAAATGTATTGAAAAACAATTAATTCATATAATAATATAATATAATACATAATATGATATAATATAATATAATATAATATAATGTTGTATTATTACATTATTTACAATAAATGTTGTTAAATGTTGTGAAACCTGAATAATAACAAAACAACAAAAGATAGTTTTATATATATATATATATATATAAAACTAAAAAATAAATACTTTTCTTTATTTTTAGTGCTTTTTTTTAGTTCAAATGTCTTGAAACATGAGTAATTAATTATAATATAATGTAATACAATATAAAATAAAATAATACATAATATAATATTAAATGTTGTGATGTTGTTTATACATAAAATAAAATTAAATGTTGTGAAACATGAATAATAAATTATACAAATAAAAAAAGTGTAGGAAATATTAGATATATTATATCAAATTATATATTTCGATTTTTTTAAACAGAAGAAAGGGTAGATTTTTGGTCTGCTAATTTTATTTTGTTTATAATGTATTTATAGTCATTTTTAACAATAAAAAAAGTCTTTGAAATTAAATATAATACAATATAAATATTATAAATGTTTTTAATATTTTTAAAGTTATTTTAATTATTTTCAGTCATTCTCAGATGTCTTGAAACAAAAAAAAACAATTTAATATTTTTAAATATTTAAATGTACATAAATGACTGATGTTTTCGTAATAGTGTTTGTTCCAGCCATGGCAACAAAAAGTCTGTTGCCGTCATTTCAGAATATACATCTTAAATCAATTACTTTCATATCAAAGTCCCTATATTTTCCTCTTCATCTTGTTCAGCCCGAGAACTTTTTCTCTAAACATCTGAGGTAGGCCTGCTGATAAAATGTGTTTGCACAGAGAGCGGCTCTATCAACGGCAGGTTGTTTCAAAGCAGCTAAAGGAAACAAAAACGGCAACTATTTATCAAATCCGTCAGCGTTTAATTGAATGTGAAACGGTGGACAGGAACAGTCAGTCTTTTCATTGAGCTGTCGGGACATGATGAATGGAGCGAAACGTGGAAATGCCCATCTCTCCCGTGTCATTCATCAGCTCCGGCGTCACGCACACGCCAGCCGCGCACGCAGATAAGGAAAGTTTATGAAGAGAATTAGTTCTGAATATGCTTCTAATGAGGTCATTATTTATTTTCAGCCGAACAGCGAAAAAAATAGATTGTTTTTAGCCGATCCGACCCTCCCCCCCGCTCCTAATGTTGTTGCATATGGCGTGCTGTAAATGCACGTGCTGAAAACAACATGAAAAATGGCTTCGCTTAGTCTACTCTGAGCTTAAGTGTGAGTAAATGTTGTTTATTATGCTTTAATAGATATGTCTTCATCTGGATCAGGTCGATGTCGTAAAACTGTCTCTTTCTCTCGGTGCAGATTGAGAACCTGCAGGAGCAGCTGAAGGATAAGGAGAAGCAGATGACCAGCTTGAAGGAGCGCGTCAAATCCCTGCAGGCCGACACTTCAAACACGGACACGGCCCTCACCACGCTGGAGGAGGCCCTGGCTGAGAAGGTGGACACCCACGAACACTCGCACACATTCATGTACAGCAGGGGTGCTCAACCCTGATCCTGGAGAGTTCAGCTCCAACCATGATCAAACACACCTGAACCACTAATCAGGATCTGAAGGAGCACTTGATAATTACAAGGCGTGTTTGATCAAGGTTGGAACTAAACTCTGTAGGAAGGTCGATCTCCAGGAACAGGGTTGGGCACCCCTGTTGTACAGCCACCGAAATTCATCAATGTCTTCCTGTTCCCTGATAAGTTCACTAGTTGTCTGTTTTACGGTTGTCGTAGTACCAGCATTTTTATTGGTATGATTCTCACCCAGTGTTCAAAGCGGCCCTCTGTTAGTTACACACCAGCAAACTGAATCGCTGTTACAGATGTTATGTTTATTCATCCTTAATTTTAGTATTAACTGGAACCAAAGTACTGGTACTTTAATATCCATACTCAATGCTGACATTGAATGTAGAGCAGTTAATAATAATAATGCTAATAATAAAAAGTAATTATACAGGTATTATTATTATTATTATTATTATTAATGATGATGATAATAATAATAATAACAGCAATTATTAACCATATTTAACATAAATGTGTGCTCTAATACTATTAGTGAATGTATATAAATATAACTTTTATATTATTATTAATAATAATAATAATAATAATAATAATTTTATATGTGTATTATTGTTGAATTAATATTACATTTGGTTGTTGTTAGTGGTGGTGGTAGTAGTAGTACTAATTATTTATGCAAATTACAATTTATATATTTTAATAATATTACATTAAGTTGTTTAGCATTATTATCAGTACTAATAATGATTATTATTATTATTATTATTATTATTATTAACTAAACTGGATTGGTGGTAGCTTGTGTGTTCTCTTTCAGAGACATGATTTCACAGGTGACATGAACTGCAGTAGCAGAACATCAGAAGCTGTGAGTGTGTGTGTGTGACAGCAGTGAAGATTGCTCAGTCACACACCCTTATGTAAGGACTCAGTCATTCTTGCACCGCGATTGACCTCCCAGCAAGCGTACGGATCCACGGGTCAATCCCCGTCACTTCTCATCAACTCACATCACATGTGCGATTGTCTTTGCCAACACCTACACGTAGTTCGCCGAACATTTCAGGTCACGGGCGTACTGAATGACTTAGAAACAACATATCCAAACCCACCCCACCTGCCCCCTGAACTCCACCTCATGAATATGAATGAATTAACCCCGGCGGTTATTAGCATTGTCTTACGCGTCCGCAGTTTGGCGGCGAACCGCTGTTCAGCGTTTCCCCACTTCATCTCGCTCACATACCCTCACGCGCCGAGGTTTGGGCCTCCCGTTCCTCCCAGCCGCGGGGCGGAAATTAACTTCGTCAGCCATCTGCATATTAAAAAAGGAGAGCTCTGGCTACTCGAACGCAGACGGACACGTATGCACTTCTGCGGCTCGTTCCCTCACGCAGACGTTTGCAGAGCGTATCTGTCCTTCCCGGCTTAGACACATGCCGTTTTCCATTTCACACGCCTCGGATGCCGTTCGACGCGTATTGCGAGCCCGGCGCGAGAGTTAGCTGGCACGCCGATGAGCGGTCATGCTTAATGTCACAGCTCAGCGAGGATCGGCCAGGAACGTCGGCTCGGGAGAGTGAAATACAGCCCTTGCGGTGAGAAATGCAGCACGGGCCTGAAAAAGAGCAGTGTTATTATTGTCCGGTTCGGCCGCTCGGTGTGTGAGTTTTGGCCGGCGTGGGTGTGAAAGTGCTGGAGGCTGATGCTCTCCATGATTCCAGCCGTCCTCTTTCACAGGCCATCGACTGCGAACGCGAGGCTGCGCCAAGACACTCTTTCCTCAGACCTCTTATTGTCTCACGTTATTGCTTTGTGTTTCTCTTTTTCCTTTTAGAATTATTAAAGGTGTTTTTTTTTTTATGCGACATTATTACTGTATGGCAGAGTAGCCGTTCACATCAGATCTGACTCATTTCTACTAAAGCTACTTCCATTTTCTGAAAGCAGACGCGGCCAAATCTTCCAGCACCTGGCCAAAGTTGACACATGTGTGAGATTAATGGATCGTACGGCGAATGTGTTCATTCAGATATGTTCTGTCAGCCGTGCAGAGTTATGCTTAAATTGGGAATTAAGGAATTGGTGTGCCTGCACTTTCTAAACTTTGACAAGTGTTGGCTTGCTCTTGTTTTTTGGGTAAATATTACAACCCTTACATAAAACGGAATGCAAATAACCACAAATTTCATTTCCTCTCCGCACTTGCTACTTTTTCAGTTAATCTTTTAGGGGAAAAAAACGAACAGACTGTAGACAATTTAAGTGTTCAACTTTCCAGTACAAATTTGCAACATATAAGGTTAAAGCTTAAAGGCACGGTTCACCCAAAATGAAATGAAATGAAATGGAAAAAATAAATAAATAAATAAAAAATAATAATAATAAAATAAAATAAAAATATTAAATTACAAATATAATAAAATAAAGGAACAGTTCACTCAAAATAAAATAAAATAAAGGCACAGTTCACACAAAACAAAATAAAATAAAATGAAATAAAATAAAGGCACGGTTCACCCAAAACAAAAACAAAACAAAACAAAACAAAATAAAATAAAATAAAATAAAGGCATGGTTCACCCAAAACAAAACAAAACAAAATAAAATAAAATAAAATAAAGGTACAGTTTACCCAAAATTAAATTAAATTAAATTAAATTAAGGCAGGATTTGCCTAAAATAAAATAGTATTAAATATTGGATTTTATTATGTTTCATAATAATAATAATAATAATAATAATAATAATAATAATAAAGGCTTGTTATTATTTATTCACCCTCATGTCATAGAATAAATAATCTAAAATAAAATAAAGGCACAGTTCACCCAAAATAAAATAAATTAAAGGTACGGTTCACCCAAAACAAAACAAAACAAAACAAAACAAAATAAAATAAAATAATTAAAATAAAATAAGATCAAATAAAATAAAATAAAATAAAATAAAATAATGAAATAAAGGCACGGTGCACCCTAAATGAAATGAAATGAAATTAAAATAAAATTAAGGCATGATTTGCCTAAAATAAAATAGTATTAAATATTGTATTTTATTATATTTAATAATAATAATAATAATAAAGGTTTGTTATTATTTATTCACCCTCATGTCGTAGAACAAATAATATAAAATAATTTATTTGAATGATGTTAGTATTAAATATTCTATTACGTTTAATAGTAATAATAATATTATAAGTTCATTCAGTGGTGGTGTTTTTCCCATGGAACACAAAAAGTGAGTTTTTGAAGTTCACGCAGCTGTTTTCCATATCAATGGATCATAGTTTCTGCAACAGTAAAATGACACCAAAAAGCACCATAAAAGTAGCCTATATGATATTTATGCTTTATTCCATACCTTCTAAAAGCATATGATAGCCCCGTGTGAGGAAAAGGGTGAAATGGAAGTGAAATTTAAAGGGACAGTTCAACCAAAAATGAGAATTCTGTCATTAATTACTCACCCTAAAGTTGTTCCGAACCCGTAAGATCTTTAGAACACAAATTAAGATGTTTTTGATGAAATCTGAGAGCTTTCTGATCCTGCATAGACAGCAATGCAACTGACACGTTCAAGGCCCAGAAAGGTAGTAAGGACATCATTAAAATAGTCTGTGACTTTGGTGGTTCAACCTTAATTTTAACCTATGCAGATTCAGAAAGGTCTCGGATTTCATCAGAAATATCTTTGAAATGACACGAGGGTGAGTAATTAATGACAGAATTTTCATTTTTGGGCGAGCTGTCCCTTTTACCTGCTTAAGATTCTTCAATATATAGAATTTTGTGTTCCACAGATGAAAGTCAGATGGTTTTGTAATGACATGTGGCTTTCCTCTTTGCTTCTAAATCACACATTTACCATGCCCTTTCTTGTTTGTGATGTTTGCAGGAGCGTATTATCGAGCGTCTGAAGGAACAGAGGGACAGAGACGAGAGAGAGAAGGGTGAAGAACTGGACAGCAGCAAGAAAGAGCTCAAAGAGCTGAAAGAGAAAGTCAGCGTACTGCAGGGAGAGCTGTCCGATCGCGAGGTGAGAACTTGTGTTTGCTTGAACTACTGAACTAATGTTTTATAAATGCCAGGATTATATGAAATTGATGATTTTTCACAATCTACAGTGTTTTTGTAATAATCATTTTTCACTTTGTAATGACATTACTTTGTAGGAGTGAGACAAACCATATTTAGAGACCAAAATCTTGTCTGCAACATCATTTATTGTTGATGTCCAAATAATAGTGAAACCCAAAATGAAATGAAAAGCTGCTGAAAACGTACTTACTCTCTGGTCATCCAAGATGTAGATGAGTTTTTTTCTTCATCAGAACAGATTTGGAGAAATTTAGCAGAACACTTTCTCACCAATGGATCCTCTGGGGTGAATGGGTGCCGTCAGAATGACAGTCCAAACAGCTGATAAAAACATCACAATAATGCACAATGCATGTTTGAAATTATTCATTGAGACATTTTTAAGTTTCGATCAACAGTTTGGACTCTCATTCTGACGGCACCCATTCACTGCAGAGGGTGAACAAGTGATGCAGTGCTAAACTTCTCCAGATCTGTTCTGATGAAGAAACAAAATCTGTATCTCAAATGTTCAAAGGGTGAGTAAACTTTAGGCAAATATAATATATTATACAATATAATAAATAATATAATCATTTTATTTTATATTAATTTAAATTTAATTTAATTTTACTTTTATATTTTATTCTATTTTATTATTTAATTTTATTTTATTTATTTAAAGCATATTTTCTCAAAATTCTTTTTGCAGTGTGTACAATAAAAAATAAAACTGCACTTTATTTTATTTTATTTTATTCATTTTTTAAATATTTTATATTTTTATATTGTATTTTATTAGAGTAGATTAGATTTTATATTTTATTTTATTATATTACTTAATTGTATTTTTAAATTTTATTTAATGTCATTTTATATATTTATTATATATATTTATTTTATTTATTTATTATTTATTAATATTTTAATTTTTTTGAGAACTGGATCATTTTAATGCAAAGATCCGGTTCAAACTGGTGTGAATGATATGAACATTGAACTCACTGATGCAGTGATCCAGTTGTAATAGATGACGATGCTAAACAAGTGATGCAATGCTAAACTTCAAATCTGTTCTGATGAAGACAAAATCTGTATCTTGGATGTTCAGAGGGTGAGTAAACTTTAGGCAAATATAATATATTATAAAATATCATAAAAAATATAATAATTTGATTTGATATTAATTTCATTGTTTTTCTTTTATATTTTATACTATTTTATATTCATTTTATTTTTTATTTAAAGCTTATTTTCTCAAAATTCTTATTGCAGTGTGTTCTGCATTTAATTTAATTTAATTTAATTTAATTTTTTTAGATTAATTTTATTTTTTATTTCATTATATTATTTAATTTAATTTTAATTTAATTTATTTTTATGTTTATTTTATTTTATTTTATTTATTTTTTATAGAACTGTATCATTTTAATGCAAAGATTCAGTTCAAACTGGTGTGAATGATTTGAACATTAAACTCACTGACACAGTGATCCAATTGTAATTGATGACAATGCTAAAGTGATGCAACGCTACACCTCTCTAAATCTGTTCTGATGAAGAAACAATTTTTGGGTCAACTATTCCTTTAAACTGCAAAGTCATCTTGCAAGCATGCGCTCAGATTTGTGTAATCTGTTTGCATATTTGTGAACAAAAGTTTGGGTTTGCAGAGTAAATATTACAGTCATCAATTGCGGCCTGTACGCTTAACTAAAATCCACAACTAATCCTAAACTAAATCTCTGCTATCAGGAGAACTGCAATTAAACGTTAAACTATTATTTTATGAATCAGTTGGATTTCTCATTGCACATATTTGCAAAAGATTAGCCTGGATTGTTTCTGTATGATTAGCAGATTATATCTTGCATGGTACAGTTTTTTTTTTTTTTTTTTTTTTTTTACTGTGCAAACACACACGCAGCTAACCAACAAATAGCTCACAGTTGGGCGTCCGGCCGACATCTTGTGCAATTTTGCATTCATAATGTTAGTTCAGATGGCGGTTTCGCATTTATAATGCAGTAATCCTCTATAATGTGTCAGGTGTGGATTAAAGCGGTTGAAGCCGATCCCAGGCAGCATTAGAAGCGTCTTCCTTAGATTGCACTATTGGACGAGGTGCTCAGGCATGATAGAGACAGGCTGATTTCGCAGCCGTCCGCACAACCCCAGAGGAGCTGTAGTGATGAGAACAGACATGCTGGACCCGCAACACTGTCAGTCCTGCGTGTGTGTGTTTGTGTGTGTGTTGGACAAGAAGATAAATGGCAGATTGTAAATGTGAGGGAACGGCCCCTCCCAGAGAGCAACTGCTCATTTCTCTTTCTGTCTTCAGCTCTGCTCTGTTGTTCACTTCTTTTCTTCTTTCTTGCCTTTTGCCTTCTATCTTTTCGCACTTCCTTGTATTTTGTCTAGCATCTTTCCAATAGCATTTACGTTAGTGTAAACAGAACAGTTGACCTATAAATGGAAGTTTGATCATCGTTTACTCACCTTCATGTTAATCCAAACATGTATGGTTTTTTTTCCTTTCATGAATCCCAAAAAAACAAATTTTAAAGAATTGCATTGGTTGCTGAAGCTTCCTAAAGCTTTATAAAAGACTAAAGTGCACTGTAAGTGTTTCTGATATCTGTTCACTTGTTTTTTTCTCTATCTTTTCACACGTTCTTGTATTTTGTCTAGCATCTTTCCAACAGCGTTTACGTCAATATAAACAGAGTAGTTGACCTATAAATGGAAGTTCGCTCATCGTTTACTCACCGTCATGTTGATTCAAACCTGTATGAATTTTTCCTTTTAATCATGAAAGGAGACATTTTAAAGAGTTGCGTTGGTTGCCGAAGCATTTTGAAGATTTGAAGACATGCAGCATAAGTGGTTCATTATGTACAGGATAGCTTAAATGTTGTGCACTGCAACATTATTTTAAAACGCATTTTATGAAATTGTTATTACATTCATTTTTAATTTGACTTTTTTTTTTTATATTTCCATTTTTTTTCCTTAAAGTATTTTATTTTATTTGATTCTATTTATTTTTATTTAAATCACATTCGCTCAAAATTACTATTGTAGTGTCCTGCATTTTATTTTTTAGTTTAATTTAATTTCATTTGAATTTGTATTTAATTGAATTGAATTTTATTATACTTTATATCAATTTGATAAAATATAATATAATCTATTTATAAAATATAATAAATAATATAATAATTTTGTTAATTTTATTTTTCATTTAACTTAATTTAATGAACTTATTTGTGTTTTATTTTATTTATTATTTTATTTATTTTTATTTAAAGCACATTTTATCAAAATTCTTATTGTAGTGTGTCCTGCATTTTATTTTATTTTATATTTTATTAGATTAGATATTATTTTTTATTTTATTATGTTGTAGTGTGCCTTGCATTTTATTTATTTATTTATTTTATTATTTAGTCATTTTAATTTAATAATTTCTATTTATTAGTTTAATTGTTCAATTGTTAGTTCATTTAATTATATTTTATATGATTTTTTTATAAAATATAATTTATATGTAATAAAATATAATAAAATATATAATAATTTAATTTTAGATTAATTTTTATATTTCATTTTATTTTTGTTTTATATTTTATTTTTATTTAAAGCACATTTTCTCAAAATTCTTATTGTAGTGTGTCCTGCATTTATTTTATTTTGTTTTATAATGGTTTAAACATTGAACTCACTGACTTTTGTCAGTTGTAATAGATGACAGCTCACTGGTTGTCAGAATAACAGTTTCAGTTTTGACTTTAAGTGGCTTCTGAAGATTTGGAATATACTGTCCAAGTCATATGAACTAGTTTATAACTTTTATGGTACTTTCATGGTACTTTTTAATGGTTTTGGTCCTTTTTGTATGGTTTTGGTCTTTTTTGAAGCTTGAAAGCTTCAGTCCCCACTCATTGTAATTGCACGACCAGTACAGAATTACAAAATCCTCATCTACATTCCATGGAAGAACAACAGTCGTACGCCTCTGTAACGACATGAGGGTGAGTAAATGATGACCGAATGTTCATTTTTGGTTGAACGATCCCTCAAATGACTGCGTTTGCAGTATACAAGTACACCCGTCTTTCCCACAGCACTGTGTCTGTGGCTGTTTTATTATTCAGGTTATTTTTGTTTGCTGTGATCTCCGCATTCCTCTCCGCTGTCTGCCTCTAGAACATAGGCGATGTACATCCTTACCACTAAACCACTTCCTGTCTCACCCCCATACAGTAGCTTCATGCTCTCATCTGTATCTTTCCCTTTCCGTTTGCTTCCAGAAGTCAGTCGAAATTCCATAGCCATCTGGCTGGATCTCATAAAATCAAGTTTCACACCAAAATCAAAAAGAAAAATAAGAAAAGATATTTTGCATAAATATATGTGTCCTGGATATTTGCGTTGGATCGCGGCTGCTGTCCTGAGCTGCGTGCGGCAGCCTCCCATCGCTCAGCGTCCTGTTATATCCCTCTGCTTGTTTTCCCTGCATTGTGTTGTTCGTGAGCAGTGACCTCTTCGCTTCGAGCTCTTTCGGCCTCCCCTCCCGCGCTCTAATCATAAAGTGTGGAGTCCAGCACATCCCATCGTTCCCCTCTCCTGTTTTCTTTACCAACGCGAGAGAACGTGGGACAGCAGTATGAACATTAAGTGTGTATTTTGGTCCGCGGACTCCAGTCGAGTGTGAAATTGTGGGGCTCTCCGGCTGAAAGCGGAAACGGCGGGAAAGGCCTCATGGATGGAGGGCTGCAGTTTTAACAGCGTGCCTGAGACTCGGCTTAAAAAAACACAGCGCTGATGTACTGCATATGTGCAGAGGCCTGTACATAATAGCACAGCATATTTGCGATATTACTATTGAGATGTAACAGCTACTGTAACTCTAAATCGTTCTCCTGTTTCATATTTTATCACATTAGTCCTCATAAAAGCCTGTGTGCTGTTAAAGGAACAGTTCACCCAGGAGTTTTCCTCCTTTGAAAAGGATTCGAAACCACTGTAATAGTATCATAAAGCGCTCCATATAACTTACAGTGCTGTATTCAAAGTCTTCTGAATCTACATGATTACTTTGGGTGGGAAATAGACCGAAATTCATGTTACTATTTTACCTTCCAGTAAGTGAGTCAGTGAGCTGAACTCAAACTGAATCATTGTTTATGAACAAATCATTTAGAACTTAACTTAAAATATTTGACTCACAAGAATGATTCATTCGTGACATGCAAAGCTTTTGATATTCGTCATATTCTGTGCGTTGGTGTGTTTGCAGGAGTTAAAAAAATGGACTTTTCCAATAAGTTTGAATTGATTTTTACATTTTATGGGCATTTTTAACCTTATAAGGCCATTTTTTCTAATCTGCTTAAATGTATGCATCATTTTTGAGTCAAATTCTTACATTTAATCAATAATAACTGATGAAATCACTATCAGCTTCATCTGAAGCGGCGTTTAGATGCATTTACACAGACTGTCTAATGCAGGACATGAATGCATTTAACCTGCAGTTACAAATGGATAATTATTTAATAACAACATCAACAAAACAACAACAAAAAAAATTAATACTGATATTTCTAATGATTTTGGGGGGTAAAAAAAAAAAAAAAAGGAAATGTACTTTAAATATAAACCTAAAATTGTGATTGTGGTGGTGGCTAATCACTACATGACTGAGTCATTGAGTCATTCGTTCAACCGATTCGTTCAAACGGCTGATTGATTCAGTAATGAAACGGTGCTTTACATTTACGTTCTCTGGTGTTTCTAATCAAATTAACATATTTTTCAGAGACGATAATATAACGTTAAACCTGTGCACATTTTTATATGTGGTTACATTGAAAAAGTTTCATTTCAGTCTGTCTTTATATGTTAATATGTTAATATAAAACATATGTTTTAAAATGTTTTTCAAATTTTAGAATGTAAAGATTCTGAAAGCATTGAAGGAGATTCTGTAGTAACTGAATATAGATTCACAGTGGTAACAGCAAATAATATTTTATTATGTGATTAATATCATGTTTTTAAATATGATGGTTTCATTCTAAACATGGTGATTATCTCTAAGATGGACACCCAACATAATATATGATATTTACCATCTGAATCTAACAATATCATAACAACAAATGGAAAAGTCAGCCTTCTGTTAATTATCATGTTAATTATTGTGACTTTTAGCCCCAACAGCAGGGGCGCTTTTTACCCCAACTACCATTTTACATATTCTTTCGTTAGTTAAAAACTGCTGCTTTAATTGTCTTATCCAAAACTGAAAATCATTAAGAAGATCTTTGTCTCAAGATATATTTGAAATTTAACCAATTCACATTTGCTGTTAAAATGTACAACATTTGTTACATCAAGCAAGCACAGAATCGACTGCGTCAAAGATCAGGCAAATTTGCACGTGTATCTTAAAAAGCGGACGTTTTGGAAAGTGCTACACCATGTTTTTCTGCCATCTAGTGATTTAGAGGAAAATAATATCAAACACGCCTTTAGCGCTGTTGTACCCTATATCTCACATCCCTAGAATCATACAACGTTACTTGCTTTAATGAACTCATAATGGCGAATATCAAGATTTTCAGTGAATACCAAGCAATATTTTGGTCTGTTTGTCATACAAAACCAATGTATGACCTCAGAAAATACTGTACGAGCGTATGAAAAGTTCTTAGCAATGCATGTTACTAATAAAAAATGAAGTTTACAGTAGGAAATTTACAAAATATCTTCATGGAACATGATCTTTACTTAATATCCTAATGATATTTTGGCATAAAAGAAAAATTGATCATTTTGACCCATACAGTGTCTTTTTGGCTATTGCTACAAATATTCCCGCGTTACTTAAGACTGGTTTTGTGGTACAGGTTTACATAAGAGCCACTTTTATGATGCTTTTGCATCTTTTCTATAAACTAAAAAGCTCCAATCTCAATTCATTACACATTCACACCAAAGAAAGACAATCATGCAGCTTTGGAACAACATGAGGGTGAGTAAATGATTTTTAAATTTGGAAAAAAATGCTTTGGTTTCTGAAACTAGGTCCAGTTTATTTGATCCGTTCTGATCTGAGTGAATTAAATCCGTTTGATTGCGTGGTTGTATACAAACGTACGTTTCGAAAATAAAAAAAAAAACTGTAACATGGCAATTTATCTTGGCTCTTCGTGCTTCCTGATGTTGAAATTGGCTTGAAACGGGCTGGCTGTGGTTCCAATCCGCATATTTACATGTGTTTGTGCTCAGGTTGTTTCAATGCAATCAGGGACTATGGCATGACGTTTACAAAGTCTCCTCCTGCTTCTCATTAGCTTTTTCTCCCCTCCGCCCGAACCTGATCGTCTACATTCAGAGGTAAATTGTTCAATGAGTGCTCTCTGATTTAACCTTCCTTTCCCTCGCCCTCAGGCCTCTCTATTGGACCTGAAGGAGCATGCCTCGTCCCTGGCCTCCTCTGGACTGAAGAAGGACTCCAAGCTGAAGAGTCTCGAAATCGCTCTTGAGCAGAAGAAAGAGGAATGCACCAAACTTGAGAGTCAACTCAAGAAGGTGAGCCAGACACTTGGAAGGGAATTGAAGCATCACAGCTAGAGTCTCGTCAGCTTAGCAGTCGAGAACGCGTAACAAGCCATTACGGTGACTGGCACGCCGTTAGCGCTACACTGACAACACTTAATACAATGACAGTGAGCTGAAAGTGCACTTTACCTGTGGAGTTTTTCTCTGTCGAGTGCTGGGGGGAAGATATTAGCTCTGTTCCAGACCCGAGCGAGACTACGGTCAACATAGCCCGCCATCTTCAACGGCAGCATCCAATATGAATCAGAAACTTGACTCATTTGAAACACTTCAACAGCGCAATTATGTTAACAGTCACTTAAATGCAAGTTTGAAAAGCTACTCAACAATACATAATTGTGAGTGCAGTTCAAGAAAGCCAAGATGAGGCCTAGATGTTGAGGCTTTTTAGAGCATCTATGAAACCTAAAAATGTTGTCTGGCTAGACAGCGCTCTTGGATTTGGAACAGAATTGTTTAATACATTTCGTATCTTATAGCTCCTGCACACTACAGAGATCTCTGATGGGGCGGGGTGGAACAAATACGATTTGATTTAAGGTTGAGGAAACTTTTTTGAACTTTTGGTCACATTACGCTATGTCAACTCTAGCGTGCAGGTGCTCTTACGCCTCACTTCTGTGACTTGTGTCTTGGAAAATGCTATACATGTTCCTAATTAGGGCTGCACGATATTGGAAAAAACTGATGCTGCGATATGTAGTTCTGTGATTTATATAATACAATATGAAAAATGCATGACGAAAAAAATCATATAAATGAAATAATTATTTATACACTTATTTGCTGACAATATGCCAAAACAACATTAATATTGCAATAATGTAATGTACTATAAAATCAAATCAAATTATTATAAAACAAATATTTAATTGTATTAAATATATAAATATGTTGTTGTTGTGACATTGTTTAAATATTTTTATTTAATAAAAATGACATGTTTGAGTTGGTTCTAGAAAATAGTAAAAAGTGTTTTTTCAGCTTTTATCACAGTTTTATGTAAAAAATAACTTTTACTCTTTACTAGAACAAACTCAAACTTTTATTAATTGTCATTATTGTTAAATAAAAATATTTAAAACAAATAATATCACAACAACAGTGTTGTACTGTAAAAAATATTTTATACAAAAAAGCCCAAAACATTAATTTTATAATTAACAGTTAACATTAGTGTTGTAATATTATAATATCAATATTGTAATTTTACAGCATTATAAAATCTAAAAAAAAAAATAATAATTTAATAAAATATATAAATATTTTGTTTTTGTGACTTCTTATATTTTTATTTATTTATTTATTTTATTAGGTTTTTGTGTAAAGTGTTTTTTTTTTTTTATTATTATTAATTTTGGCCTTTATCACTGTTTTATATATATATAATTGTGATAAGCCAGGAAAAAAACACCTTTTTTACTCTTTACAAGAAACAACTCAAACTTAAAATTGTCATAAATTGTCAAAAATTAAAATTGTCAAAAAAAACATTTTTAAAAATAATGTCACAACAGCAGTAAAAAAAATATTTAATAAAAAAAGTCCTAAACATTATTATAATTAATAGTTAACAATAATGTTGCTATATTGTAATATTAATATTGTAATTTTACAGTACTATAAAATCAAATTAAATTTTTTTTATGAAACGTATACATATTTTGTTGTGATATTTTTAAAAAATATTTTTAAATTTATTTAATAATAATGACAGGTATGTTTGAGTTTGTTATTGTAAAGAGTAAAAAGGTGATTTTTCAGCTTTTATCACAATAATATATATAATGTAATAAAAGTTAAAAAATAACTTTTACTGTTTACAAGAACCAACTCAAACTTTTATTAATTTTCATTATTATTAAATAACAAAAAAACAAATATTTAAACAACAGTACAATATAGTACTGTAAAAATATTTAATAAAAAAATATTTAAGAAAATGTCACAACAACATAGTATAGTACTGCAAAAATATTTAATACAAAAAATGCCAAAAACATGAATATTGTAATTAATAGTTAACATTAATATTGTAATATTAATATTGTAATTTTACGTGTACTGTAAAATCAAATCAAATTATTTTTATTTAATTTGATTAAAAATATAAATATTTTGTTGTTGGTACTTCTGGCTTTTATTACAGATTTAATGTTTTTTTTTTTTTCTTTAAAAGAACCAACTCTTACCAAACTTTTATTAATTGTCGTTATTATTAAATAAATTATTTTTAAAAAATTACAACAATATGTTCCAAAATTATACAATTAAATAAAAATAATTTGATTTAATTTTATAGTACATTTTAAAATTGCCATATTAATATTTCAATATTATAATATTAATGTTAACTATTAATTACAATATTAATGTTTTTTTTTTTTTTTGGCACATTATCAGCAAATAAGTGTTCACACTGTTTGTTTTAGAGTGAAGTGTGGTACTGTGTTTATTTACACATCTTCTGCTCATGATACAGTGTTTTTCATAGTGTCTTGATTCACAGTAAATGACCTCAGCTGCTTTGAGATGCTGAAAAACATCGTAATGTAAATGAAGAGTGTCACACTTCAGCCTTAAACAATATCAGTTTTATTTCGATATATCGTGCATCGCTATTCCCAATCATCTCAAGTCTCTTCTATTTGTAGCTCATGCTACTTCAAAACCCCGTAAGTGATGCTTTGACACCGCTTGATACTCCAACCATGTCTGTGACTCCTCTGCTCTTCGCCATCTGTTTTCACACTCCTCCAATTCTGTCTTTTCTCCTGTCTATTTTCCTCATCCTGCCTCGTCTTCGTCGTCTCTTGATTTTTAACCAGATCAAAATATTTCACTTTTTGCAAAAGAAAAAATTTCGTCATCACTCTGTATCACCCAGTTCTGTTTTCTTGCCCAACCCTTCTGTGTTTTTCTTTTTCTTTCTTTCCGAAAGCGCTCTGAGCTCATGTCAGGCCAACCCTTCAATCTTGTAAGTGCATCTCGGTGTGAAAAGCCTCCCTTAGCAGTGCCAGCATATGTCTGTGTGTCTGTCTCTGTGTGTGTGTGTGTGTGTGTGTGTGTGTAACTAATAAATGTACGAGTGAAGCTTTGCTTGCATGAGCTGGAGGCTTATCTCAAGTTTAGTTGTGTGTGTATGTGAGATAGAGAGGATATGTTAGGGAGCTGGCGGAGTCTCTGAGTGTTCTGAGATTTGCTTGCATGAGATCGTTCCTTATCTAAAGCTTGAGAGTGATGATCTTGTGTGGTTTGACGTCGCTCGTCAGCGGAGCTTGGATTTAGTGGCGTGTTTGTAAGCTGATATGTGTCGCATTGAGCTGTGTCAGTATGGTGTGCACGTGCCTTTACAGATGCTAGAAGTGCCCAGTCCTAGTTTTTAGCATTAGTCTAGTTTTATTAAAGGGACAGCTACTCTAAATAATGAACATTTGTCATCATTTGTTCACTCTCTTGTCATTCCGGACTAGTGTGAAGGACCATCAGCATGATGATAAAGATTATTGTTAGTGTTTGAGTTGTTGAAAATTAAATTCATAAATACATTTTTATTAATTGAATTAGAGTAAAGTTTAATTAAAATTAAAATTATATGTAACATTTTATTTCAGTTAGGAAAAGCTAAGAAAAATGTCTAAAACACACAACAAAATCAGTAAATCCTTAACTAAAATTAAAATGAAATGTATAAAAATAAAATCTAATTCAAATAGTTAAAAATGGAGTAGTATCTCAATGATACTAAACTAACCCTGACTACTACTTTTGTTTTGTTGTTTTGTTTTTTGTTTTATTTTATTTTATGTTTTATTTTATTTGTAATTAGAGTACAGAAAGAAAAAATAGTATATATCTCCTGAAGCTGGTATTTTGTTTTATTTTATTTTATTTTATTTTATTTTTCATTCATGTTTTTAAATAAAAAGACTGGTTTGCCCTTTAAAAAAAACTCAGATTTTTGTTATTTTATTTATTTTATTTTATTTTTAAATAAATAATTTTATAATTTAATTTCTAATTTAATTAAAAAATTATTGAATTGAATTGAATTTTTATTTATTTGTTAAATAAAAAGACTGTTTGCCCCCTGAAACTCACTTTTTTTGTTTAGTTTAGTTTAGTTTATTATCTAATTTTATTCACATTTTTAAAATTGTAGTTTCGTTTATAATTGAATTGAATTGAATTCATTTTTCTAAATAGTTTATTATTTAATTTAATTTATTTTTTTATATAAAAATACTGTTTACCCCCTGAAACTCACTCAGATTTTTATTATTTAATTTTAATTAATTTAATTTAATTTAATTTAATTTTTTTAAATGAAAAGTAAAAAAAAAAAACCCTGATATATCTCCTCAAGCTGGTACTTTAAATAAAAAGGACTGTTTGCCTCCTTAAAGTCACTCAAATTTTTATTATTATTTGATTTGATTTGATTTGATTTGATTTGATTAATTTTTTAAATAAAAGAAAAAAACCTGCAATATCTCTATATATTTTCTCAAGCTATTTTATTTTATTTTATTTTATTATTCATTCAATAATTCATTTTTTAAATAAATAGACTATATTTGTCCCCTGAAAATGAATCAGAATTTTAATCATTTATTTTATTTTATTTAAATATTTATTCAGTAATTTATATTTTAAATACAAAGACTATATTTGCCCCCTGAAACTCAATCAAATTTTTAATTTTTATTTTATTTTATTAATTTATTTAAAAAAAAAAAATTGATTATTAGATTTTCAATTAATTGCACGAGTCATATAGATCACTTTTGGAGCTTGACAGTCTGTGCACACCCAATTTTTATTAAATGTAAAAGGGAAATGCGAACATTGTTCAAAATTTCTCCTTGTAAAAGTTTGGAACAACATGACTGAGTAAATGATGACAGCTTGAATGAAATATTCATAGTCTGTGTGCTTCTGCGTATGCAGGCAATTGCGGTTGTTGGTTTGTTCAGACGTACATTTAGTTCTGAACGGTGATATTGAGCTCTCGTCTGAACCGGTCACCTTCTTCGCGTGGCTCGATGAGAAGATCTGGGTCCCATCGTCCGTTCCAAGAGTAATGAAATCTCTGGCAGCGTGTGTGCGTCTGTGTTCGCACAGGGTCTCATATAAAAGCAGTGCAAGTGAAAAGCCGCTGACAGCTTGGTGGGCGTCCGCTGTGATTGGATGAGACAGAAAGGGGGCGGAGGACTCGATTGTCCCCGCGTGACCGTCAGGAGTGTATGAAGACGGAGGTGTCAGCGCGCCTCACGAAATGAGAACAGACGCCACCAAGACATCCAACGGTCTGCATTACACAAAGCAGCCAAGAGTCCCCCAATGCACTTCCTCAACTACTTCATATGGAGGCACATCAAAACTCTCTTTTATATCCCCTGCTGCGCACATATGCGCTTTTATATCATTCAACACAGAGATGTTTTCTCGCAGGAACATTTATAGGTCAAGAAAGTCAGCATAAATGCATATAAACACTGCAGATGGGTGCCGCTTTCACACAGCCGCTCTTTTATTTTGCCCGGGCCAGACAGGCACAGGCAAAAACACATTATTAAACAACCTTATTAAACCGCATTTCCCACAAGCCTCTGTTTGGTGCCGGGACGCTGGTTGTTCTTTTGAAAGATGGTGCCGTTTGGATTGACCGCTCTAGTTTTCCAATACCAACAAGCTTCATGAAGCTTACAAGCAGACACCCGCTAATAACTGTACTAATGCTAGTTATTTCCTACCCGGGTCTGTCTGTCTCGCTTTCACTTTTTCTTTTTTTGTGCTTTTTTTTCCCCTCTGATGTTCAGAGTACACACGACGGGTTTGTCAGTGATTGTTGTTCAATTCATGAAAAATATAGGTCTATCAAACCAGCATTTGGTCCCAAACTAGCTGATATTTTATTTTATTTTATTTTATTAGTTTTTTTTTTTTTTTTTTTTTAGTATTTTTTTTATTGTAGTTTTAGTTTTTTTTTATTATAATAGTTTCAGTCTGTCAACTGGCAAATACATTTTATTTTATGTTTTATTTTATTTTGTTTATTTTTTATATCAATCATTCATTCATTCATTTTTTTTATTTTTTATTTTAATTAATTTAATTAATTCATTCATTAATCTTTTAAAATAAAAAGACTATGTTTGCCCCCTGAAACTCACTCAGATTTTTTTTTTTTATTTTAGCTTAGTTTATAATTTAATTTAATTAATTCATTGTTTTTAAATATTTTATTATTTAATTTAATTTAATTTAATTTTTTTTATTCATATAATTAGTTAAAATTGCCCAATTAAATTAATTTATTTAATTATAAATTAAATAAAAAGACTGTTTGCCCCCTGAAATTCACTCAGATTTTTTTTTATTTTAGTTTATTTATAATTTAATTTAATTTAATTTAATTCATTCATTTTTTTTAAATATTTAATTTAATTTAATTTAATTTAATTTTTATTCATTTAATTCAAATTGCCCAATTAAATTAATTTATTATTATTATTTTGTAAATAAAAAAAACTATGGTTTGCTTCTGAAACTCACTCAGATTTTTTATTTGTTTAGTTTAGTTTATTATTTAATTTAATTAAAATTTTACTTTCATTCATTTTTTAATAAAAATAAATATTTTACTCTGTTTACATTTTATTTTGTATTATATTATTTGTTTACTATTTAATTAACAGAAAACAACACAGTATTTATTTTTTTTCTGCTTGCCATTAAACTGTATTTATACACCAAGTAGTGATTGTTTTAGTCATTAATTTGTTTAAATAAAAAGAAATATGTTTGCCTCTGAAACTCACTCAGATTAATTTAATTTAATTTAATTTAATTTAATAATTTAATTTAATATTATATTTTATTTTATTTTAGTTTAGTTTATTTTAGTTTATTAATTTATTATTATCTTTTAAATAAAAAACTATGTTTTGCTCCTGAAACTCATATTTGTTTTATTTTATTATTTTAAGTATTTTTTAATTCATAGAAAAAAACAGTCACTGGATTTCCTGTATTTATACCCTAAATTTTAGTTTCATTAATTTGTTTAAATAAAAATAAATGTTGCGTTGTTTTGTTTTGTTTTATTTTAATGACTATGTTTTGCCCCTGAAACTCACTCATATTTGTATCTGATTTAATTATTTTCTTTATTATTTAATTAATAGAATATACCAGTCACGAGATTTACATATATTTCATTTGGTCATTAAACAGTATTTATACCCCAAATTTTACTAACTAGGCTGGAAAAAGTTGTAAACCTTCATTTGCAGAAAACGAATAGAAAATAAACAGCTCAAATTATATTTAATTTGTAGTTATATATTTGTGTAAGCATTTTCTGATGGTTAAGCACCTCTTTTCACTGACCATTTGTCGAAAAGAAAATAAATAATTACATCATTTACATCATTTTAATGTCGTAGGCCCTACTCATGGAAAGTGCCTTGTACTGACAGATTTTTTTTTTTGCCCCTCCCTCTTTCTGACACATTCTTGATGCTAATTGCACATTAAATGCGTGTATCGTGTGTTTTTCGTATACAAACTTTCATTTCTCTGCCAGTCTCATGCACCGACCGCTCTGTCCGCAGATGACAAGCTCTTGGCGGTCAGAGTGGAAACCTACTCAACCTCAGGCCGAGACTTTAATAAAGCTAATTAGCAGGGCCTAAACGTCACCTTCAAATATTATCCTCAATAAACCAGAACAGTCCTCTTTCACACAGTGCCAGTCCGAAGAGACTTTGGATGCCAGACACTTTGCTGCATTTTTATTATACCAGCACTGCAGCAGGTTTCTAGCAAGGGAAAAAGGATTTTGAATCACTTTTCATGCCTGGTTAGTTTTGTAACCGTATTTTGGATGCATTCAAGCTATCTTTGAATGTCTCGCGCATTCAGATGTGGTACTGCATGTACAGATTTACGGTGTAAATGAGACAGTGCTCCTCTGTCCTCAGCCTTGTAAAGCCTGCGCTGTGTTTGTGTTTTCACAGCAGTGTTTTTTGCGGCAGGAAGACACCTGTGTCCTTTTAGAGGACTTTTATGAAAGAAACATTACAGCTGACTCCTTTAATTGTCTGGGGAAATTAACTGATTTACTTTTCATTAGAGGAGGCCCTTGACCCGGCACTTTTAGACGGCCGTAATGTCGCTAATTATTTTGATGACTTCAGCATGATTGTGTTTCCATGCGTCCCTGTAATGAGAGCGTATCCTGTCGTGATGTCATGGGGGAGCTTACGCAGAGCCTGCAGGTGTGAGTCGAGTGTCGGAGATCTCAAAACAGCCCACAGACACACACAAACACACACGTACTCATGACAGTGGTCTGAGCGCTGACAGCTTGTCTATGGAGGGTTGAAGTCAGCGGAGCCTCTAGTCTACTTGTCCTTTCGCAGCAATGAGGCCCATGCAAAATCCAAAACTTGTGGAAATATACAGTGGAGGGCATTATAAAACTGGTTTTAGACTCTTTTTGCATGTATAGGCTGTTTACATCAAATTCAGTGTGATTTTTAAATAACATAATAATTATTTGCAAACAGTTGATCTCAGACAACGCTCATTTAAATTTTCATAATTTAAGTTTATAATTTTAAATACAAAGTTTATAATTTCATAATTTAGTTTCATAAAATAAACTTAAAAAATAATTAAAATACTGTTTGCCTCCTGAAATTCACTTAGATTTTTATTTTATTTATTTATTTATTCATTTATTTCTTTTAGGAAAAACTGTTTGTCCTCTGAAATTCACTCTTTTTTAATTTTATTTTATATTTTTAGTTTATTTTTTTATTCATTATTATTATTATTATTATTATTATTTAAAAAAAAAGACTCTTTACCCCCTGAAACTCACTCAGAGTATTTCATTTTATTTATTTATTTTGTTTATTTTTCTTTAATTCATTTTTTTTTAAATAAGACAGTTTACCCCCTGAAACTCACTCAGATTTTATTTTATTTTATTTTGTTTATTATTTAGTAATTCATTTTTTTTAATGAAAGAGACTGTTTGCCCCCTGAAACTCACTCAGATTTTTATTGTATTTTATTATTTTATATTTTATATTTTGTTTCATTTATTCATTAATTCATTTTTTTAAATAAAATGACCGTTTGTCCCCTAAAACTCACTCAGATTTTTATTTTATTTTATTTTATTTTATTTTATTCATTTTTTTAATAAAAAGTCCATGTTTGCCCCCTGAAACTCACTCCGTTTTGTACTATTTTATTTTATTATTTTATTTTATTGTATTAAATATGTATTTATTATTCCTTAATTTATTTATTTTAAGTAAAAGACTGTTTGCCCTCTGAAACTCACTCAGCTTATTTTATTTTATTGTTTATTTTTCATTTATTCATTTTTTTTTTAAATGAAAAGACTGTTTGCACCCTAAAACGCACTCAGATTTTATTTTATTTTATTTTATTTTATTTTATTTTATTCTTTAAAAAAAGACCATGTTTGCCCCCTGAAACTCGCTCAGTTTTGTAATATTTTATTTTATTTTATTTATTTTGAGGTTTTCTCTTTTTCTCTCAATGATAAAAAAAAATAATTTGTAGATATCAGTAAATGCATCAATCATTATATTTTATTATTTTTTTTTATCATCTTAATTTATTCTTTGTTTATTATTACCATCTTAATTGATGAATGTATTTTAATTTATGAATGTATTATTCTTATTTTAATTCATAGTTATATTATTTTACATTTTAAAAATCCAGACTTAGTTGTGGTTGCCTCCTGAGACTCTGTTTTGGTCCCTACAGGCTCAGTCCATCGCGGTTGAGGCTCAGGCAAATGCGGGACTGTCGGAGCGCATTGCCGCGCTCGAGCAGGAGGTGGCGCGCTACAAGGAGGATGCTGGGAAGGCACAGGCCGAGGTGGACCGGCTCCTGGAAATCCTCCGAGAGATGGAGAACGAAAAGAACGACAAGGATCGCAAGATCAGTGAGCTGGAGAGGTACAAAACCACACGTTTATTCTTAATGAACAAATACCATAGACTTCGGTCATTTTTATGCAGCTACTATAATTTAAACATCATTTATTTCATTTATGAATGAGTTTTCCTACTGAAGATATTGGCGAAAGAAGTTTCTTTTTAGATTTAGGTCATTTTTGGATTACTGGATTCTCTGCTTGCAACCTACGCATGTGATCTTCACTTCCATGTTCAGTTTATCTTGTATTTAGCCCATTATTTGTACATTTTTCATTTATGCAACTTCCCCAGTTTATTTTCCATTCTCCATCTGCCACAAAGCTTACTTTTTCATGTTTCCACTGCGGGCTTTGCAATTGCAAGCTAAAATAAAAGCAACAATACGAGCCACTCTACACTGTCAGTAGGAATTTCCCTTGTATTGAGTATTGCAATATCACTACTTACAGATAAGTGACCACTTAAGTCCAAAATAGTGCACTTGTTTCCTTAGTTTGTATCCCTGAAGTCCATAAGACTGTAGAAATTGTCTGGGGCGAGGATGAAGACGAGAGCGTCTTCTGTTTTTTTCATTGTTAGCTGCCGTTCTCACCCACTCAGTCACCTCTTATCCTTAGTTTATTTTGGCGCTAGACCAGAAATAAGTTGCAGGAGATTTGGAGAACAACTTCAACACTCATCCCACTGCATTATGGGATGCTGGCATTGTCTTGTAGATTCACTGCAAGTATATATTTAGTTGTAATCTCCTACACACTGCTCTGATCCCGTTCGAAAGTTTGGAATCAGTAAGATTTTTAATGTTTTTTTTAAAGAAGTTTCTTGTGCTCATCAAGACTGCATTTATTTGATTTAAAAATTCAGAAAAAAACAGTAATATTGTGAAATATTATTTCAATGTAAAATAGCTGTTTTCTATGTGAATATATTTTAAAATGTAATTTATTTCTGTGATGCAAAGCTGAATTTTTAGCATCATTACTCTAAACTGACAAAACTAGCACTAGCACTAGAACTAGACTTGTACAAAGACTTGTATTGTTAGAAAAGATTTCAATTTTGAGTAAATGTTGTTCTTTTTAACCTTTTATTCATCAATGGATCCTGACAAAAAAAATATATATATTAAGCAGTACAATGATGAAAAGAATCTGTCATTTCTAGATAACAGTATCTGTATCAATCAATTTTTATTTTATTTTATTTTATTTTATTTTATTTTATTTTATTTTATTTTATGGTGTTTCCTTAATAGTTTCTGACTGGCAAACACTTGACAAAATATTATTGATGATTAAAAATGGTTATTAAAATATACACTATACACTAACTAAACAACAACAACAAAAAAATAATTGAAATAAAACAAAAGTTAACTTATTTTATTTCAACTATTAAAACGATGTAAATATATATAAACTTATATTTTAAAACAAACATAAAAAATAAAAATGACAAAAACACGATAAAGTTACAAGAAGTTTAAGAAAAAAATAAAATTAAAATAAAAAATTACAGTAAACACTAATTCTATTAATTAAATATTAATTGTTATTAAATATGAATAAAAATATGTCAAACATAATAGTTTCTCAATTATACCTAAATAATAATGGAGACAACCAGATAAATTTACATTTATATTTAAAACAAAAACAAATAAATAAAAATGACAACAAAGTCAAGTGAATGATAAAAAAATTAATCCTTTCTTGATCTCAGTGTCTGTATCAATCATTCTTTTCTTTTCTTTTATTTTTCAGTAATTTTGTGAAATATTATTTCAATGTAAAATAACTGTTTTCTATGTGAATGTATTTTAAAATATAATTTATTCCTTTTTTTGAAAGAAATTAATACGTTTATTCACCGAGGATGTTAAATTGATAAAGTGATAACAAAGACTTGTATTGTTAGAAACGACATCCATTTTGCTGTTCTTTTTAACTTTTTATTAATCGTGAATCCTGAAAAAAACTAAAAAAAATATTACTGTTTCCAACATTGATAATAAAAGTAATAAATCAGCATATTAGTTGGATCATGTGACACTGAAGACTGGAGTAATGATGCTGAAAATTCAGCTTTGCATCACAGGATTAAATTATGTTTTAAAATATTTTCACATAGTAAGCCATTATTTTAAACTGTAATAATATTTCACAATTTCTGATCAAGTAAATGCAGCCTTGAGGAGCATAAGATAATTATTTAAAAAAATAAATGAATAAAACATTAAAAATCTTACTGAACCCAAACGTTTGAATGGCAGTGTACACACAGACATCGAGAATAAGTTACAAAGAGCTCCAGATCTTTTAACTGTATGTCTGCTCCTCCCAGAGCATTTTTCTGGACGTGTTGCACTTTATGTCGGCGGTGTAAACATCTGTGTTTTTGGCCTGTTTAATTGGACTAATTAATGGAAGGCAAATATTGACCGTCTCTCATCTTGGCTTTCATAAATAAATAAAGGAGATGAATAATTGAAATAGGGCTTGAGTGTAAACAGACAAGAATGTGCGGGAGAGTCCTGGCCTGGAGGTGAAGAGTTGCGGAGGTCAGACATGTTGATGTTGTGCATTGACAGTCTCGTACGACTCCCTTCCATCCTCCGTCAGGCCGTTGCGGTTGGAGCCCTGACAGGGCCATTTATTCGCTCTCGCCGTTGGACGCTAGAAGCGTTTCTGTCGATTCATAAATATTCATCTGACTTGCATTGAATGTCTCACACTTTCTTAACAGATCTGCGTTAGGAGAGGATTAGACTAAAACAAACTCCATATGCTTGGCTCGATGCATCGTTCACGTCAACCGAGAGAAGATTTCTGAAATAAACACCAGCCGCGATCGCTAACCGTGGCGCTCGGAGCTAATTACCGCTCAGAGTGGAGTTCTGTTCTCGAAACACACCGGGGAGTTCGGTTCTCAAAAACCTCCCATTGTTCTCTCCGCGTCGAGTTCGACTCTTGATGTGGTTGTGACGGAGAGTTATTCAGACAGATCCTCTTCGTCTTTAATCAAGACGCGAGTGGCAGGTAGAAGCGACGCGTTGCGTTCAGAGCGAGTCAGGATTACCTTTCTCGCTCCGAGATGGAGGAGCCAAAGCTGCTCTTGTTGCAGATCAGTGGTGCGGAGGCAGGCCTTGTTCGGAAATGCCTTCAAAGTCACCGAAAAATGGCAGAGGGTGAATTGGGGCGTTGGGGTATTTATTTCATAAATTCGGCAGCGGTAAATTTGCAGGTAATTATGGAGGATTGTGAGGCTCACTGTTGGAGAGGGAGCTAAAATGGGAGGGTGAACTGAAAGAGGGGTATAACAAATGATGAAAATAAATAACAAAACAGAAGCTGTTTGTCTTTAAATAACTTTCTTTTATGTTTCGGGTAAAAAGCAGTGCGTGCTATGGAAATATATATGGACTTTTAAACATTTAAATTTAACCCTATAAATTCAACATTAATTTAGCACATTTTTATTGTTTTATTATCGAAACATAAGCAGTACAGAAAAGAACGTCTAGAACGTCACCCAACGTAGTTTTTTTTTATCATAATAAATAAAAAATGTAACCAGAGTTTTGAGTAACTATAATAATAATAATAATAATAATAAAAATTATCACTAAATAATAATAGTAATAATAATGATAATTATTATTATTATTATTAGTAGTAGTAGTAGTAGTAGTAGCAGTAGTAGTATTTATAAAAGTTTATAAAATTATTTCTCCTGAATTTTCGTCATATAGTAAGTTTAAAAACAGTATAATTATTGCTATTTTTTGTTGCTGTTATTTTAGTTTAGATTTAACTTATTGAATTTTTTTTTGTATGTTGACATTTAAGTTTAACACTATAAATTCAACATTAATTCAGCGCATTTTTATTAGTATTTTTATTAGTAGTATTTAGTGATGAATAAAAAAATACATAAATTAAGTATATAAAATTATAAATTTAATTTTTGTTATATAGTAAGTTTAAAGACACTATATAATTATTGCTATTTTTTGTTGCTGTTATTTAAGTTTAGATTTAATTTATTTAATTATTTTTTTGAATATTGACCTTAAGACCAATATGTTAAATTATTGTAAGTATTATATTGAAAGGATATTGACTGAATTGTTTGAATGAATGAATGAATGAATAAATGAAATTATATATAATATATAATATAATGTTTGAATGGATACTTATTATTTAGTGATGAATAAATAAAAAAATATAAAAATGAAATATATCAAATTATTTTTCATTAAATAATATTTGAATTTTTTAATTTTAATTACATTATGTATAATTTATAATAAAATGTGTGAATGGATACTTATTTAGTGTCCATCATTTATTTATTATTTATTTAGAATAAATAAAAAAAATCTAAATGAAATATATAAAATAATTTTTCCTGAAACAATTTTACTCTTTTTGTCATATAGTAAGTTGAAAGACACAATATAATTTTTATTGCTATTTTTTGTTGTTGTTATTTATTTATTTATTTATTTATTTTTTATGTTGAAAAATTGTTAAATTATTGTAAACATATTGAAAGGATATTGTTTGAATGAATGAATGAATGAATGATAAATAAATAAACAAACAAATAAATAAATAAAGAACATTATATATAATATAATGTATGGATGGATACTTATTATTTAATGATGAATAAATAAAAATATATAAATGAAATTTATTTCATTTTTTTGTCATGTAGTAAATTGAAAGACACAATATAATTGTTATTGCTATTTTTTTTTGTTGTTGTTAGTATTGCTAGTTTAGTTTAGAATTTATTTATTTATTTTTTGCATGTTGACTTTCAAAAAACAAATTTGTTAAATTATTGTAAATATAATATAGAAAGGATATTGCCTGAATTGTATGAATGAATAAGTACATACATAAATAAAATTCTACATAATATATAATATAATGTATGGATAGATACATATATTAAATATAATATTTATTATATTAAGTATATAAATAAAATGTATATGATGAATGGATATTTATATATTATATTATATTATATTATATTATATTGTGCACTAAATATTATGAATTGCCTATGTTTCTCTACGTTTTAGTTACGTTATTTTTATTATTATTATTTCATTTTTAAAACCCACTTTTATACATGTTGTCTTTTCTCTGCAAACTTTCTAAGTTTAATTGTGAACAAATGATTTAATCTGCATAATCATATAATCAATTATGAATCGATTCACATTTTGAGATGTCACACTGTCATGTTCTGCCATCATCACTGTCATCTCAAATTTGTTTTTGTATGTATTTTTCCTTTCGCTCTGCATATATCAGTAAGCCAACATGCAACGTCTCATGCACTGTTAACTGTTTTAGCTTTCCAAGTTAACCCAGCTCGCTCTGTGTGTATTTTCACCTCTATTTCTCTCTCTTTCTTCCTCTGCCTTTCTTTACACTGGAACGCTGTCTACTTCCCAGTCTGCTTTCAAGGTCAGTACGCCTGCACTTCCTTACCACTGCAAATCAACGTCTTCAGGTTGTAACACACCAAACTATATGCCACTTTACCAGGGCCTGCTGTGTAAATCATTTTAAGGATGCTTCGAATGCTGTGGGACCTGTGTTTCTGAGGGGCCGTCGGGGGGGAAAACTGTATCCGCTAGACGGGAGGAAAATAATTCAGCGGTTGATTGTGGTGTGGCGCTGCCCTTGGGCGATGCACTTAACCCCAATTTGCTCTTGTTGCCTCCATCAGTCCCCTCGGACTTGCTTCTAAAGTTTCTATGGAAAAAAGAGAAATTGCTCTGACCTGAATTGATTAAAGGTTCAGAAGAAGGAATGAGGAAACCTGGGAAGGTCAAGCAGGCGCTACAAACAGAAGAGCTTGTCTTATTAATGCATGCTAGCTTACCTGTGAGGTCTGCCCGAGAAGAAAAGGAGCGTTCGCCAGAGCTTCTGCGGATGACAGATAGAAAGGATGTGGGAAAAGAACGTGGGAGAGCCCTCGCACAACTTCTAATTGGAGCGTAAAGAATCTCCATCAGTCATTTTCTCTCGAGCCGTGTTGAAAAGCTCGCCTCTTCTTGCCAGCGCACCGCCGATGCGGTCCCGTCCCGCTACGGCCGGGATCTCGGCGCTCGGCTTGTTTATCGTGGTTATTATTTGCATCTCTTTTTAGTTTAGTCTGGAACAGAGACTTGTCAAGCTGTTTTATTTTTTTCCGCTCTTGTTACTCCGCTGGAAAACAAGGCGAATGTTATGGGAGCGCTTGACAGAACTGTCACTCTCTCTCTCTCTCTCGATCTCTTTCGCGCTCATCCTTCTTCTCCTCCTCTTTGTTTTTTTGCCTTTTTTTGATTTATTCTCTGGAACTCAGCAACACAACAAACGGGGCCCATTTGATAGCTCCCCCAGATGAAGGGGTGCGGCGTAATGAAAAGGAATCCGTGTCACTCTGAAATGAATTTTCCCCAGTGTTACGCATTTGCTGCTCAGCTCCAGGGCCTCTTGATTTAGTCTACAAATGTTTGACAATAAATGTGATGTGCGTCGCTCCCTGAAGTATGAATGCTTCCTCTCTTCTCCTCCTTTCGTTTTTTTGTTTCTGTTCTTCTGTCTCATTCTCTCGTTCTGTTTCTTGTCTTTTTTTCTCACTCTACCTCTATTTATTGTTACTTTTCATTCTCTTTCTTTCTAATTTTGTCTCTTTAACTGCATTTCTGTTTTTCCTCTCACTTGTTGTTTTTCTTTATATTTATGTAATTCTAAGTCTCTTTCTGCCAGTCTCTTACTTTTCTGCCTTTGTCTCTGAATTTCATCTTTTAAGTAAAAAAAACTTGTTTTTATTATTTTAAATATTATTTTTCAAATGATTAGTGTTGATAGAACTGATTTTCTTGCAAGATTAAAAAAAATATTTTTTGTACCTTTTTTTTTTTTTGTTTGTTTTGCCTACAAAATAAAAATGTATTTTATAGATATTTTTTTAAATCATACATGCAATACAATACATTGCATTTTTTTTTTCCTTTTTTTTTCTTTAGTATTTTTTGGCATAACTGTATATTTGGCTTATGTGTCCAGTATTAAAAATATATTTAATTTTTGTTTTTCTTTGTAATCAGTTTTTTTTTTTTTTTTCATAATTATTGTTTCCCTACAATATATTTTTATATCATACATGCAATGTAACACATTGCATAGAATATATAAAATTATTGTTTTGCTTACAATAAAAAAAATTGATATTTTATTTATTTATTTATTTAATTATTTTTATCATACATGCAATGCAATATTTAAAAAATTTTTGGCATAACTGTTTTGTCTATGACATAAAAAGTCTTTAGTGTGTTTTGCTGATTTGCATCCAAAATAATATTTTTTTTACTTTAGTATTTTCTTATTAATCATTAGTTTTCTTTAGTTTTTATATGCCATGATTATGACACGAGTTATTGTTATAGTTATTTTTTGCCTACAATATTAAAAAAATTTTTTTTCATTTATCATAAATACAATAAATACAATAAATTAAATAATACAATAAATTAAAAAATAGACTAATTAATAAATTAAATACAGTAAACTAAAAAATAGACTATTTAATTTTTTTTCCTTTTTTTGGCCTGTTTTGTCTACAACAAAGAGCTTTAGTATATTTAGCTGATTTGCGACCAAAATTAAAATATATTTTAGTTTTTTTCATTTATTATTTATCTTTTTAATCAATTTTTCTTCCTTTTTTCCCCATTTTCCATTTTTCTATTTTTTATTTTATTATTTTTATTATATATTTATTTGTGCACAACATATTTTTTTCCTTCAGTATTTTATAAGCATCATTTCTGATGTGTGATTTTAATTAAGATGAGAATACAGTACATTATTTCAGGTATATTTAATATATACTGTCTTTTTAATATATTCTAAAATATTTTTATTTTACAACCATTCCTCCCTCTGTTTTTCCTCTCTCTCCCACATTCTCCGTTTGTGTAATTCAAGAGTGGCAGAAGGCTGTATTTCTGGGTTTTGTCTCATTATTGCGGGAGGCCGTTCTGCTGCGCTGGTCCGCCGCTGTCGGTTCCCGCCGGCAGGTGAAGGCCACAATCCCGCACAGACAGGGAGGTCTGCGTGTCCGGGCCTGTCGATGAGCGCATACGATACGGCCGACTCGGGGAACACCTCCGCCTGTCTGTTGTCTCTGTGAGCTTTCCAGTTAGCTTTGGCTGGCCCGACCTCAGAGCCGACCGCATGATTAACTAGATTAGTCAAGGGCCGGAGGGAATCATCCGCTCCGCACAGGACGGTACGAAAGAGACGCGGGGACACCCCGTCGTGCACCTGGCCGCAAAGCCCTCTCAGAAGCCAAAGTCTATTAGGCTCGAAAAGTTCACGCTCACCACAGACAGAACTGCGAAAATGAGCCCCGCTATCAAGCGGCGGCTCTCGCCAGCTCTGCTCCACCTGCTGCTAGTCTGCGAAGAACCCACATTTCCTGTCTTTTATTAGTCCTGAGCTCACGAACATATCCTGAACGCCAGGAAGGGAGATCTCCGGCCAATATAAAGACACAATTGACATTTAAGGATGACTTCGCGAGGGATGAGGAATGAAGTAAACACACGCTCTCAAACAGCCTTTGATGGCGTTCCACTCCGTTCTCTGCTGGTCAAACAGGTCGGGCTTGCGATAAACAGAAAGGTTTTTGTCCTTACTCAACCTTTTTGCTGTTTATCCCATCCTGGACTGTTAGTGTGGGCACTCTTATATGCAATTCTGTCAGCGCCGCTGAAAAGAACAAGAAAAATGACATCAAAAAGTGGGCCCAAAAGACTTGGATGAAAACGCGGTAACCATCTCCAGCCTTCTGCGCTGCGCAGGCCGCTCATAAACGCACGCTGGCTCCGTAACACAAGACGCGGCTTTCTGTTTTCTACCCAGAATTCCTCATAACGGCATGATGGATTTATTTCTTCAACATCGATTTCCTAGTGCATTCATCTCGAAATCGCACCCAATTTTACCATTGGGTCTTGTTTTGTGTTATTAAGTGTCAGGTGCGATTGAACTTTGGAATAACGTTTGCTTTAATGCCCGCCGGGCCTCATTTCTCCACTTAAGTGACCACAGAACGTAATTGTTTAGAAATGTAGACTCTTATTATTTTGAGAAAGAGCGATCGAGTCATATAAGGAGTCGTTTTTCCAGCGTGCGCTTTCGCTTTCGCCTCGTCATGGCTTTGTCCTTTCCTAGAGCGTGTGAAAAGCACTTTTTTGAGACGTCGCTATGCTGAAGTTTAGAACATCTTCATAGGCGAAAGTTAGCAAAGTTTTCTGATGTTTGCTCAAACGCTTCAGCCGATATCTTGAGAATTTCAAAGAGCTTTCAAGCCTTAGCCTGTAAACATTGCCTGCAGCTGTCTTGTATATGAATTATTAATCGTAAGATCTGGACCAAAATAATGAATTACTATTTTTGATAATATTCCAGGGTTTGAGCTCCACAGAAATAAGATTCATTAAAAAGCGTTCGGTTAGACTGTAGAAATTTTCTTTTGAACCCGTTTTCACCTGTGTGTTCAAAAGTGTGTGTTTTGTTTGGATTTCTACGTTGGCGTTTTGATGTATAATTAGTGTGTTTTTCCTCTGGACGACCTCAAAATTGTGCTGAAAGATTATTTTCTTTCTCTCCCGCCCTGTCGTAGACCTGTTTACCTGTTTTTCATTTTTTCCATCCGTGTTAATGTTGCTCCTCTCATTGCCTGAAGCCGCACTGGCGCTCAAATATAGCACGGTTTTCCTAGTATTGATAATATGTCCGCTAATGCAACATAAAGCTCGGTACTGAGGGGAGGAAGATGACAGGGTTACATATGTGATCCCAGAGTTTTATTTAGAGGAATGGAAAATGTTGACATTGGAAAAATTGAAATAAAGGCGGCCTTTAAATGGGGTCTCTGCCCTTGAACACTTGCGTAGGTGTGTTTACTATACGGAGATGTTTCCGTTTAGGTTTGTGATGTGTTTGCGTGAGAGTGAGATGTTCTCTTAAAATATCTCATGTATTTATTCTTTTCTTTTTACACTAGCATTCGAAAGTCTGAGGTTGGTGAATTTTTAAAATGTTTCTGAAAGAAGTCTCTTATGCTCACCTAGGCTGCGTTTATTTGATTAAAAATACAGAAAAAGCTGGAATATTGTGAAATATTATTAGTGTTTAAAATAACTGTTTTCTATTTGCATGTATTTTAAAATGTAATTTGTTTCTGTGATGCAAAGTTGATTTTTTTTAAAAAAGCATCATGACTCCAGGCTGCAGTGTCACATGATCCTTTCCAATGTTAAAAACAGTTGTTGCCTAATAATTTTTGTTTCTCAGAATTCTTTGAATGGAAAGTTTTAAAGAACAGCATTTATTTGACATAAATCTTTTATGTAATTATAATTATCTTTACTGTCACTTTTGATAAATGCATCCTTTCTGAATATCAGTATTATGTCTTTCAAATAAATAAATAAATGGCATCATTTTGAATAATAACAATTAATGAATTAAATAAAAATTAACATTTATGCACATTTTTATATATTTATATATACATGTTTTTTTTATTGTTTTGTTGTTTTTTCTATATATTTATAATTTAACTTAATTGTTAATTGTTTCAGAATTTTAAGATATTCTGAGTGATGACTCAAAATTGTAATTAATACAAATTCAACCCCAATATCAATATTTTTAGCTTTCAAAAAAAAGTGTATATATACACTTTAAATATCAATTATATAAAGTGTATTTTAAAATATAAAAAAAAATATATATATATATATATATTGTTTTTTATTTTTTCTATGTCTTTATAATTGATTAATTTATATATATATATATATATATATAAATTCTAGATTATTTATTTATTTTATTTATTATTTATTTATTCCCCACCCATTTCAGAATTTTCAGATATTCTAAATGATAACCCAGAATTCTAATTAATACGGACATTAATATTGTTAGCGTTTAGAAATATCACTATTTGAAATCTAGGTGATTAGGTAAAAAAAGAATTTACATGATGATTCATCTGCAAATAAATGCAGTTGGGTTTCTGTTTTATGGTTCATTTTTTTTCACTGATAAATATAAAGCAGAGATTTATTTTGGGTCTGTTTAAGGAATCTTTGAAATCAATATTTGACTAAATCTGACAGGATGGGCTAGATTACAGTCATCATCACTTACATCCATAATGCGGCTCTCTGGAGATATTGGCATGCATGCTAGTAATATCTTCCTAACAAAGCTTTTATGTCAACAGGGTTTACGAATCGCTTTTGTTATAAACTGTACCTGTGCCGTCGTACGCTTTTATCACAGCATATCAAAAATACCAGAGCGACTGGCGAATTACATCTGAATTAGATGTTGCTGTTCCTCTTTATTGCTGTAGAAGTGTTTCCTCCATGAACTCTGTGAAATGGGGTTACCTATCCCATCACATCAGAGCTCAAATGGAGACATATAAACATATAATCAAAACCCTGAATAAAGGCTGGCGCGCAATGCATAAAAACAGTCAGCTGCTTATTGCAAGTGTAGCCGAGCCAAGCAGATGGCTTGGCCTCTTCTGGAAACACCAAATAGGAACATTCCAGTATATTTATGACCTGTTACACAAACTCCCTCGAGCACACACACAAAGTCTTTCTTTTTGCTTTGTTATACGGTCATGTTATCTTCAAGATGGTTTTTTGACAGCACAGCACAGTGCAATTTGCCTGATGTTTTTAGAATGAACATGTACTTTTATGAGATTTTTTTTACTAGCCATCAAATTAGCAAACTACTTTGGAACGGCAACTTGCTAAGATGCTCATAAAGTAGTTGAACTACAGCCAAGCTACCCTTTGAGTAGTAGTGGTGCTAGTTAACTCAGGGTTTCCACGGGTCCTTAAAAAGTCTTAAATGATACAGGAAGGTCTTAAATGATTTCAGGAGAGATGGAAAAACAAGAATTGCAATATTTCTGAATGCGACAATTAAACTTCAAAAGGCTGTGATTTCATTAAAAAAAAATGAGTGCTGCACATTTCAAGGTAAAGGCGCTGCTTTGTGTACAGTTGTTACCGGGAAAATCCATATATTTCTGCTGTTACGAAAGCGCCACCTGCTGGCAGCGAATACATTAGCATTTTTAATCAGCCCGTCTGCTGTATTTGTTCAGACCAAAGCGAAAATCAACCCATGTTTTTATGCTAAAAACACGCAGAGTTGTAAATGTGAACTAGTGGATCGACAAGAAGATAATGCATTATAAAAATCAAAACAATTAAGACAGTAAAATATATTTAATTGTTCAAATTAATATAAGAAGTTGTACTTACTCAACTCATCCATTTTCCTAAAAATGGTTTAAAAGCTGAAATGTGAAGTTTATAATTTTAATTTGCATTAATTTTCCGTCTGCTGTTTTTGTTCAGACCAAAGTGAAAAACAACCCAGAGTTGTAAATGTGTATTACTTTTGAATGCTTTTCCTAAAAATGGTTTAAAGCCAGAAAAGTAAAGTTTATCATTTTATAAAACTTTGTTTTTGTGAAAACCTGTATCTGATCTGTAAATCATGCTTTTTACAGTCATTTTACAGTTTAATATGTTAATATGTTGCCCTACCCTGCTCATATAGTATTAATTTAATTTGTGCAGGTCATAAAAAGTCTTAAATTTGAGCTTAAAAAGTCGTACAGATACCCTGTAACTAAAAATAGCTTTTTGAGGAAAAAAGAGAAAAGTTTCTGGAAGTCTAATTGTCAGATGGTACTACTTAATTCTGCAATTAGAGCACTTCAGAACTAACGAATAAAACTAGAAAATGCGTTTATGTAACAGAGCCGAAAACATTGTTTAAATAAATATTTCGGTTTAAAATGAATTGGAGAATCATTTAAATGAATCAATGAGTTGTTTGTTTAAATCAGCGAATTGTTTGAATAAATCAGTGAATCGTTTATTTAATCAGTGAATCGTTTATTTACACGAACCATGTGAATGAACTGATTCACCAAATTGAATCCGATTTCCCAATGCAACACTGGAGAGAGAGCGGACAAAGTTCACTCTGCTGTAAAGCTGCAGGCATTTGTCATGCTTATTGGTAAATCTGTTCTGTTTTGAAACAGCGGTCAATGTAGTGGCATGCTGCTTTTAGTTATTTACACCCTAACGGTGCAACTGAATCAAGGAGCTGTTGTGTTTTTGTTAGCCTTGGTTTCTGTTTGCGTTTGCAGAAATGCATGATTCTAACAAATATAGCGGATGAAATAGTAGTAGACTTCGCCTCTTCATCGCCTACGCTCTGTCAACACGTCTTGCGATCCTCATGTCCAAGAGACGTGCGTTCACAAATTCACCGAAAGGAAAACCTTGGGAACCTTCTGAAAAGATGGATAAACACTCAAACCAGTTACTAGCATTGGGTCTCCAGGCTAACCTGATCTCCAAACATTTGTTTGCTAGCAGATTTGTATTAGTATCTGCAACGGGAGCCAGAAGACTGTGGCTTTCCTCTGGTCCTTCCACACAGAGACTCCACTGTGCTAAGGACGGCTTATCCAGAGGAACGATCAGGTTCTGGTGGTGCAGCGGCTTGGCCCGCTTTCTCCAAAAAGCCTTGTTCGGCGTCACCTCGCTTCGGCGAACACGCTCTGAAGCACCTTGGTGGAGCACCTTGGTTCCGCTTTCCTGGCACACGTATGCGTAGCTTGTCGTATCCCATAAGCCGCCGTAATAACTCTTCAATTACCTTCCCATATTGTGTGTCTTGGGCAATGCTCTGTGGGGCCGAGGGAGGTCTTTCCACAACGCTGTGTTATTACTCATTTAAAGACATTGGTGTTGGCATAGTCAGTGGTACATCTGTTCAGCAGGGCAGAGGCGCAGTTTTTCCTTGTTTTTTGATCAAGTCAAGATGGTGAACGGTAACCGATCCCGGCCGCCACGCTGCCAGCGTGCAATCCACCGGCGGCGGCCACGTAAACAGGAAAACTCTCGCGCTCTGACGCTCATTGGGGTCGAGCGACCGCAGGTTCTGGGCCTGTTGGTACGACGCTTCTCAGAAATGAAAATGTCTCGAATACTCTTAATTTATTTATTCCTTCCTTTTTGCTAGTGCTTTGTGATCCTGCGGGTTTCCATGCCACAGCAAATGGAGGAGGGAGAAGGATAATGAGAAAAATCCCAGAGCTCAAACACAAACATACTGCCTTTCATTTGCAGCACAGCTTGATCTGTGAAGATCAGTCCTGCTCCCTTTTGTTGTCATTTATAATAAGCTAGACCGCTTTTGGCTCCTCTCATTGACCCTTCTGTTTGTACTTGACTGCTTGTATATGTGCAAAAAAAGAAAATGCTCTGGAACACTCTTTGAGGAACAGATCGTATTTCATGTTATCTTTTTTGGTTTCACCCAATCATAAATAAAATATAGTTGCTTTTTTTTTAAATTGAAATACAATCGGCATGTGATCTAATTTCTTTAATCATACATAATGCCACTTTTTTATTTTATTTTATTTTATTTTATTTTCGCCCATTTATAATTATATACAAAGCTTGATATTGTATATTAAAATTTTGATGATTTTCAGATTAAAATCACATTACATATACAGTAGGCATGTGATCTGATGTAATAAACATGCATAATGCCACATTATTTTATTTTAATTATTTTTTTTTTATTTTGACCCATTCCTGATTATATACAAAGCTTATTATGTATTAAAATATAGCTGATTTTCAGATTAAAATCACTTTAAATATACAATAAGCAACAATACAATGAAAAACAATTTCATCAATCATACATCATGACATATTATTTTTATTTTATTTTATTTTATTTTGTTTTGTTTTTTGTGTTCTGTTTTGTTTTGTTTTATTTATTTATTTTTTTTATATTATTATTTTATTTTATTTTGACCCATTCCTGATTCTATACAAAAGCTGAATATTGTATATTAAAATATAGCTGATTTTCAGATTAAAATAACTTTAAATACACAGAAGGCATTTTATTTTATTTTATTTTATTTTATTATTTTATTTTATTTTATTTTATTTTTATATTTGGACCCATTTTGGATTAAATACAAAGCTTGTTATTGTATATTAAAGTATAGCTGATTTTCAGATTAAAATTAAATTTAAATATACAATAGCCATGTGATCTGATTTCATCAAACATAATGCAACATTGTATGATTTTTATTTGATTGTTATTTGATCTTTTTTATTTATTTATTTTTTTTATTCTAAATAGATTTTTTTTTTTAGTATGTGAAACATTATGCAATATTTATATTGTGCATACATTCTGCAAACCTTGGCAATGCTAGTTGCCAAAAAGTTGCTATATCAAAGACTAGAACACAAACATTCCTCTCTCTTTATGTTTTCTGTGTCCATCGACCGCAATGTGCATCTGTGCATGTCTGACTGAAGTCTGTTGGTGTCTGTTGCAGGCAAATGAAAGACCAAAGCAAGAAGGTTGCCAACCTGAAGCACAAAGAGCAGGTGGAGAAAAGCAAGAACGCCCAGTTGATGGAAGAGGCTCGAAAGCGAGAGGATAACATGAACGAGAGTTCTCAACAGATCAAGGTAAAGCCCACACGGCGTTTATTTACACCATATACAGTGCTCAAATCTGTTCTGTATCAGACCTCACTCATGTGATGTTGCCTAATTGAAATGCAGGATGAATCCCCGCGCCTTGTAATGGATTTCAGGCAAGGGCTTTACGCACATAACAACAGAAATCTGACGAGAGCAGTGGCTGTTATAGTCTTAACATTGAAACTTAACCCGTAATGAGGCCCATCAACCTTTTAAGAGGGTCAAAGTCCCCCAAAAAACATGAATTATTTAAAGGTTTTCCTTTTGCGCTGCCTAGAAATGTCTCTTCAGAGCGATCCGTCTTCCGATTATATAAGTTTGGATGTCAGCTCCGGTTCCTCATTTGAGAATTGCTGGGATTCTTCTCAGGTAAAGAGCGAGCTCATGTTTCCCTCATCCAGACCGCATTCACGCACATCCTGACCTCGCGTCCTCCCCTCATTGTGAGCTTTGGATTTTGGGAAAAGAGAAAAGGAGAGGGTAATTGAACAATGAAACAGGACACAGTTGTTCGGTGCGACCGCAGGAGCTATTTTTGAATTTATGGCTCCGCGATATCGAAGCGGAAACGTCAGCGACGATGTTCAGGTATCGGCGTGATTTGGCGAATACAAGCGGCCTCATCCAGGCTGATGTAACTTTCATCATATTGACTATTTTTGCCCCGTTTTGACAGGGTGGTGGTCTGTGGTGGAGTTCGGCTTCGAATAGAAAGCCAGAATCAGCAGTTAACGTCTGTGAGAATCTCCGCGCAAAAAGTCCCGCTTTTTATGGAGGGGCTGTTTTTCCTCTTCGCCGTAGACCTCTGGACAACAATGCCACAGCGGCCCTCGCTTTGTTGTGGTTTTCGGTGTTTTTCCTGGCTGTCCGTTTGTTCTTTCGATCATTCTCCGTTTTCACATTTTCCTTGTTCTGTGTCATGTGTTCTTTGTTTTCGTTCGAGTTCATATGCTCTTTTTCTGACAGCAGGATTGATGTGCTATTGGACTTCGACCTGTGGTACCCGGCAACTGGTGCGTCAGTGTGTGCGTGCGCACGAGTACGTGTTGCGGTCAAAGAGAGCTCATTTATGACTTCAGGGCCCCAGCTTCCTCCGTGGGGTCACGTTGCCGCGAGCCCACATTGTGGCTTGCGCTCCCCCGTTTCGAAGCACCCTGATGCGGCTGCATCGCGGGCCTCGTCTGGAAGCGGCGACAGCTGCTTCCTTCAGCCAAGACCATCAACCACCACCTTCCCCCACAGGCACGTCACGATCCGGCCTTGAGGCCATGAGACTCCAGATCGAGCGAAGCCCGAGCTGATCCCCACACGCTATTGGACGCGTCAGGCGTGTTTGGAAGGCAAACCGATTGTTGTTGATGATTCGGTATGATTACGGTGGTCCCGGTCCAATCAGTTGGTCAGGGTGGGCTGAGAGAGAGGTTAGCCCAGGACACCAGAGCGAACCTCTCTCTCTCTGACCCACCACTAAAAATGGCTATTGCAATCAATGAAGAAGGTTTCTATTGGAGCCCTGAGGTGGGATGTGGGGTGGTCGGTTGCGGTTCAGCACCAGAACTGCACAAACACATTCGGAATAGTAACTGTTGACATTGGAGAAGCTTGGATGGTCAGAAAGGAAGGACTGTTGCTTCTATTTTGTGGTGTTTCCTGCTGGTGGCGTTGTGTTGCTTCCACATGATTTGATCCAATCAGTCCTCTAATTAGTGGTGCTTTCTTAGGCAAGCGTCACTGTAACTTTGTGCAAACCCCCAGATCTTGTGTATTGCGTGCTGTTGGCGTGATTCATACCTCAAATTGTGCTTGAATTGAATTGGCCTTAACACACAGGACGCTGAACTGAAATTAGAATGGCAGGAAGTGGGATCGTTCACCCAAAAATGAAAATTCTGTCATTAATTACTCACCCTCATGTCTTTCCAAACCTAGACGTTCGTTCATTTTCAGAACACCAATTAAGATATTTCTGATGAAATCTGAGAGCTCTCTGACCCAGCATAAACAGCAAGGGTCCTGCTGAACCACTGATGTTACATGGACGTTTTTTTATGACGTACTTACTAAGTTTCTGTGCCTTGACCATGGGACCCTTGCTGTCTATGCAGGGCCAGAAAGCTCTCAGATTTCATCAAAAATATCTGCATTTGTGTTCCAAGTTGAACGGTGGTCTTGCGGGTTGGAACAACATGAGGGTGAGTAATTAATGACAGAATTTTCATTTTTAGGTGAACTGTCACAACGCAGGTAATACATTCTGGGAAATTAAGTGGTGTTGAGCAGATTTGTTCATCTGCAAGTCCTAGACTTAAAGGTGAAGTTCACTTCCAGGACAAAAATTTACAGATAATGTACTTGCCCCGTTGTCATCCAAGATGTTAATGCCTTTTTTTCTCCAGTCGTAAAATGTTTTTTGGAAAAAAAACATTTCAGTATTATCTCCATATAGTGGAGCTCTGTGTAATCCGGATCAGTCCAGTTAGGGTAGGTCTGAAAACTCCTCCAACTTCAAAATCATTCTACATTGCTGTTTTATGTTTTTTTGTAAAGGGAGTTTGACCTTCTTTGCATGTTCACTTTGTTAACACTGGGTCGGTACTTCTGCAGCGATGTAGGATGATTTTAAAGTTGGAGGAGAAAATGAGATAGGAGTTTACATACCTTAACTCTGTTGACCCAAATTACAGAGTACGCATGCACATGGCAGAGCTAGACAAGATGAGCATTTGAGGTTAAAAAGTATATTAACGATCGTTTCGCTAGATAAGACCCTTGTTCCTCAGCTGGATCCCTTTGAAGCTGCAGTAAACTGCATTTAACAGATCAGCTTTCATTCTAAGGTTTTTGAAAAATTGTTAAATTCTTTTTTAACAATACATATTAGGGTTATATGAAATTCTGAGAATTTAAATTCAAATTAAGCTTTTTCATTTTTGGAACCTTGGTACCTCAGAACCTTCGTTTTTGGAACGTCAGAAATTCAATAATGGATTTGGAATGAAAAGCACTGCGAAACAGTGAAACTAATTTTTATAAGTCTTGTTTTGATTTTATTTTTAATATTTCTTTAAGACGTTTGACATGCTTAATATGAAAATCACATTACTATCATTGGACATGAAAACTAAAAAAAATACTGGGACATCTTCTACAAGCCAATCTGTTATTGGCAAAGTTGTACAATTTACCAGAATATTTATGTTATGTGAAAATAAATGGTACCAATAACCACAGAATTACAGAAGAACCCTAAAAAAATAAGTGAAACACATTTTTTGTTACACTGTGAAATCATTCTGAATTCATTTCTGAATTGCTTTATGTTAACTAACCTTGGGCCTCTTAACAACTACCAAAAAAACCCTAGAAACAGGGTTGCCAAGTCTGCAGTTTTCACACGGAATTGGGCTACTTTTAAAACTCTTGCTCCTGGGTTAATGGTTTGACATTGCATAAAGTATATTTGACTAAAATGCTTGTACTGACATATTTTATATTCCACCAATGATAAAACTGTGGTAGATGTTAAGTTTTGTGAAAGAAGCCCTGCTAAGAAGCCCTTGAATTGTATTTATGATCACTATGATCTATTGGTTTTTAACAGTAACTGTAAAACATGTACTTTAGGTATGAGTTTTGATATTTGGATTATGGTCGTTGGGCTATTTTTGATTGCCCGTTAGGCTAGTTTTGTTACGCAGACCTGGCAACCCTGCATAGAAATTACACTGTGTGCAGAATTATTAGGCATGTTGATATTCTGGTCATATTTTTTTTCCAAACACATTTTACCAATTCCAAACCACATCAGTCTTAATAACTACTGTCAATTTTGTATTTAATCATTTATATGTGATATATAATTGTCCGTGAAGGCTGGAAGTGAAAAACTCCTTATATTCAGGTGTGCATAATTATTAGGCATGTTTTCTTTTACAGATAAAATGAGCCAAAAAAGATATTTAACCCAGACTGAAAAGTCCAAATTATTAAATGCCCATGAGAAGAATGCAATACTAATGCAATAAAAGAATTTGCAAAGTTAAGACTTGACCATTGGACAGCGAAATGCTTGTTGAGTCTGCATGGTCAGAAAAAACAGGTGGAGAAGAAAAGATGCATGTTAACTGCAAAAGAATTAGAAATTAAGGTGAAGAATTAGGTGTGACACCATCAGGAACCGTTTCCAGTTCTCCAGCGCCACCATTTTCCAGAACTGCAACCTACCTGGAGTCTTCAGAAGTGCAATGTGTCAGGTTCTCAGAGACTGCAACCTACCTGGAGTGACTACATGAAGACAGAAGTGCAATGTGTCAGGTTCTCAGAGACTTTGCTTGGGGAAAAAATCCTAAAAAATGCCCCTGACTTAATAAGAATAACAAGCTGACGTCTTGTGAAATACATGAAGACAGTTTTTTTTTATAGGCTTTATAGACAGATAAGTTGAGAGTGACTCTTGAAGGACAAGCATCACATCCTCTTGTACCTCTGATTCAAGAATTTATCTTCTAAAATCTGGCAGTAAGTTTTGGGAGTTCATGTTTAGTCTCCTATCCTGAAAAGTCTGACTTGCAGAGATGGGCTAAAATGAACTCCCAAAACTTACTGCCAGATTTTGGAAGATGAATTCTTGAATCAGAGGATACAAGATGATGTGATGCTTTTCCTTCAAGAGTCACTCTCAACTTATCTGTCTATAAAGCCTATAAAAAAACTGTCTTCATGTATTTTACAACACGTCAGCTTGTTATTCTTATTAAGTCAAGGGCATTTTTTAGGATTTTTTACCAAGCAAAGTCTCTGAGAACCTGACACATTGCCCTTCTGAAGACTCCAGGTAGGTTGCAGTTCTGGAAAATGGTGGCGCTGGAGAACTGGAAACGGTTCCTGATGGTGTCACACCTAATTCTTCACCTTAATTTCTAATTCTTTTGCAGTTAACATGCATCTTTTCTTCTCCACCTGTTTTTTCTGACCATGCAGACTCAACAAGCATTCCGCTGTCCAATGGTCAAGCCTTAACTTTGCAAATTCTTGTATTGCATTAGTATTGCATTCTTCTCATGGGCATTTAATAATTTGGACCTTTCAGTCTGGGTTAAATATCTTTTTTGGCTCATTTTATCTGTAAAAGAAAACATGCCTAATAATTATGCACACCTGAATATAAGGAGTTTTTCACTTCCAGCCTTCACGGACAATTATATATCACATATAAACGATTAAATACAAAATTAACAGTAGTTATTAAGACTGATGTGGTTTGGAATTGGTAAAATGTGTTTGGAAAAAAAATATGACCAGAATATCAACATGCCTAATAATTCTGCGCACAGTGTACTTAGTACTCCTTTTTGATGGGAAAGAATCAAAATGTCAGTGTCTAGTTAATTAAATGTAGCTAGTTTTCATAGGATGAGCAAATGGGACACATTTATGATCATTATGATGTATTGGTTTTCAACAATGACTGTGAAATATGAACTTTAGGTATGGGAGTTGCATATTTTGAGTTTTGCTATTTGGGTTATGGTCATTAGGCTATTTTTGATTGGCCGTTGGACTAGTTTTGTTACACACACCTGGCAACCCTGCATAGAAATCACTTAGTACTCCTTTTTGATGGGCAAGAATGAAAATGTCAGTGTCTAGTTAATTAAGTTTAGCTGCTAGTTTCCATAGGACGAGCAAATGTGCAGAGAATCGCAATGCGAGAGAGGGTCTTTGATCAACGCCCCTCAAGAGCGTGACTTTAACCTCTTATGAATCATCCCTATCGTTTTTCATTTATCTCACTAGCCTGATAAAACTGGAGATGGGTTTTTATAGGCCTCCACATCTCTTGAGCACTAGAGACATTTTCCGCCGGATACAGAGTTCCCAGACGTGCAATACGTACTGAATCATCAAGCCGTACCCCCCTCTTCTCCCGCTGATCAAATATCATCAGCCTGAAGAAATCAAGACTTTCACTGGGAAGCAGGATGGAGAAAGACAGCGGGGGAGAGAAGATGACATTATAATGAAGCCCAGTAAATACCTGTTTTACTGCGTGGTTGAGTCTGTTCCCTTTTACTGCGCCAAATGCTCTGAATCCCAGCATGCCCTGTGACCAGACGGTCCCACTGTATCACAGTCTCCACCTTGACAGACCTTCATCAAACACAGATATGCTGGAAATATTGAAAGACAGAGTTGGAAAGACAATAGAAAGGTCAAAGTATGGAAAGGTACATCGAGTCAGTTCAGAAAAGGTGAACATATTCCACCACAGACTTTGTGCAATCATCAAAGCAAGCTTTGAAAAGGGTTTCCCCACAGGTGCAGTGTGTGCACGACTCCAGAGAAGCCATTAGACTGACGCCGGAGCGCCGCACATTACGAATAGCGGTTGTAAGCCATAGGTCTTCTGTTTATAAGTCTCCCAGCCCCTTTTATGTTTGGCACAATGTGCTCTCGTGTGGTTGTAAACATCAGCACTCAAATGCAGAGAGCTTAGAGTGACACCTTTAGTGTGCAATCGTGGAACAGTATTTTATAACATTTGGCGAGTTGGGGAACATGCTGCTAAGTGTACTTACAAGCACTGGTGGTCTTTTTTTATTCTGTGTGTAAGTTTGTGCACGGCTAAAAGAGACTGAATATATACAGTATGCACTGTAGGTTGATTTATTTTATATTACTTTATATTATTATATTATTTTACTATCATAGCACTTGATTCCTAAATCATTCATGATTTAGCTTCATGCTTATTTTTATTTTTATTTTTATTTTATTTTATTTTTTATTTTATTTTGCTATCATAGCTCTGAATTCCTAAATGCTTCATGATTTGTTTTGTTTTTTGTTTTATTTTGTTTTGTTTTGTTTTTTTATTTAGCTGTCATAGCACTGGATTCCTAAATGCTTCATGTTTTATTTTATTTTTATTTTATTTATTTTTTTTTATCTTTTTTATTTTACTATCATATCACTTGATTCCTAAATGCTTCATGATTTAGCTTCATGCTTATTTTTATTTTATTTTATTTTATTTTATTTTAGTATCATAGCACTGGATTCCTAAATATTTCATAATTTAGCTTCATGCTTTATTTTATTTTATTTTATTATCAAAGCACTGGATTCCTAAAAGCTTCATGATTTAGTTTCATGCCTATTTTATTTTTTTATTGTATTTTAATTTTACTATCATAGTACTGGATTCCTAAATGTCTGACAGAAAAAAAAGTCTAGAGAAACTAGTCAACCTCATTAATCAACCATCCTGACCCATCCTTAACTACACCATTATACAAAGATTTATGTACCAGGTACACATCTGCAATCATGCGGCTTCTCGTTGGTCTTTCTCCTTGTGTTCGCATTTGCAGGCAAATGAAAAGATCTGACAGGTGATGGCGACGTGCTGGAGTTAATAAAGCCAAAGTGCTGCAGGCGAATCGCAGGTTTATGGTCCTTTTTAAACACGCAGATATAAAAGAGTCAAACAGGAGCCTTTTATGACTCGCTGGCCTGCCGAAGCTGCTTTATTGAGGGGGAACGTATTACTGTCCCTGGGGGGAGGCCTTTTTTCATCCTAAATGTCATTTTCTCAACCTGCCATAACAGACTGGTTACAGTGCAACATCCAAGATCCATTAGGAAGCTATAGTTGGCACAGGACAGTCTTAGGAATGGGATGGGATTCAGTGGAACCTGGTTTGCTAGTTTTAGCTGGTGCTTTGTTTTGTTCTTTTTTGTTTAAGTATTGTTTTTTGTTTGTTTGTTTTATTTTTTGCTTTGTTTTACATTTTCGTGTTTTTGTTTTATTTTGTTTTGTGTTGCTTTGAGTCTTTGCTTTGTTTTACATTTTGATTAGCATTTTTGTTTGTTTTATTTTTGTTTGTTTTATTTTTTGTGTTTCTTTTTTGCTTTGTCTTACGTTTTTTTTTTGTTTTTTGTTTTTTTTAATTTGTTTTGTGTTGGTTTGAGATTTTTGTTTGGCCTTTTTGTTTTGTGTTTTTGTATTTTGTTTTGTGTTGCTTTTTGTTTTTGATTTTTGCTGTTTCACAATTTGTTTAATGTTTTTGTTCGTCTGCTTTATTTTGTGTTGATGTTTTTGTTTAATTTTACATTTTGTTTAGTATTTTTGTTTTTGTTTTGTGTTGCTTTGAGTTTTTTTGTTTTGTTTTTGTTTTTACTTTGTTTTACGTTTTTAGTGTTTTTTTGTTTGAGTTTTTTTGCTTTGTTTTACATTTAGTTTTGTTTTTGTTTGTTTTGCTTTGTTTTGTTTAGCTTTTTGTTTTATTTTGATTTTTGCTTTGTTTTACATTTTGTTTAGTGTTTTTGTTTGTTTGTTTTATTTTGTTGATTTTGTTTGTTTGTTTTACATTTTGTTTAGTGATTTTTGTGGTGCTTTGAGTTTTTGGTTTGGCCTATTTTGTTTTGTTTTTGGTGTTTTTTTTTAGTTTTTGGCTTTTTTACATGTTATTTAGTGTTTTTGTTTGTTTCATTTTGTTGCTTTTTGTTTTATTTAGATTTTATTTAGATTTTTGCTTTGTTTTACATTTTGTTCAGTGTTTTTGTTTGTTTGCTTTATTTTGTTGATTTTGTTTGTTTGTTTTACATTTTGTTTAGTGATTTTTGTGTTGCTTTGAATTTTTTGTTTGGCCTTTTTTGTTTTGGTGTTTTTGTTTTTTTGACTTTTTTGCTTTGTTTTACTTTTTTATTTAGTGTTCTTGTTTGTTTCATTTTGTTGCTTTTTGTTTTATTTAGATTTTTGCTTTGTTTTACATTTTTTTTCTTTGTTTGATTTTTGCATTGATTTTTTTGTTTTACATTTTGTTTAGTGAATTGTGTTTTTATGTAGTTTTGTGTTGCTTTTAGTTTTTTATTTGGGCTTTTTGAAGTTTTTTTGTTTTGTTTTGTATTTTTGTTTATTTTTGCTGTTTTTGAGGTAGTTGTTTTTTTGTTTTGGATATTGTTTATTTTATTTGTGCTGTTTTTTGTTTGGCTTTTTTTCTGTTATGTTTTTTTAGACACATTAAAACAGGAGACCAGCTTTAACCAGCTAAAACCAGTCTGTTTTGTCAGCAGGCAACTGTTATGTTTCTTACAAATTGCTTGCGTTTGACCTATTGCTTGTGTCATGTAGAGGAACCATCTTGGGATTAGATGCTACATTACTGTCTCGGACAAATTAGCGTTGGCAGCTTCAGGTTTGGGACTTCTTGAGGTCTCTGTGGAATGTTCTCGAATGTTCCAGTCCGTCTTCCAAAACCTCCGAAGACTGACGAGAGATCAGGCTCTAGTGGTAACACTGAGCAGAGGTGAAACAAAACTGCGGTAAAAATCCGCCCGACAAGGTCGTCATCACTAATGCGGTGGCGAGAGCCATTCTCAACACTCAGAGGGAAACGGAGAGAGAGAGAGGTAAAGCGAGGCCGAGACTAAGGAATGGAAATAGCGCAGGAAGAAAAGCAAGAGGCGCAGTGTACTTCACACATGAAAGCCTTGATTCTGCCACTCATCACCTCTCGAGCGCGAACAGGTCAGGAGGGAGCTAACAGACGCCAGTCGTGAGACTGACACTCCAAAGCGCCGGTGGAGAGGAACTCTGACTAGAAAATGGCAAATTTTGCAAGCTGTGGGAATCAAGAGCACCTTGTTTGGTTGTAGGCCCGCACTGGGCCGCAACAGTTCGATTATCTAGTGTGTGTTAGAGATGGTGTGTTAGCATAACTGCTCAAACAGTCAAAAGGAAGGAAACAGCGTTTTCTTTGTGGACTTTCCAAAACTATTTTTTGTCCTCAGTACTGTTGTCTTCTCCTCAGCTGCTAGTCTGTGCTAGAAAGCGTATGATATAGCAGGCGTTGAGTAACAAATGGTAGAAATCTCAGCGCTCAGCATTACAACTATGAGAAAGGAAATCATGCCTTAAAATTAGAAGATCGTACTGCTTTTTTTTGGCAAGGTCATCTTAATCTGATCATTTGCTACAGAACTTGAGATGGATGATGCAGAGAAATAGCCTGACTGGAGCTAAACAAGCTAAATTTATTATCCTCTGTTCCTTTTTTCTTGCCAAGTTAACATGCATTGCAAAAAAAATGACGTTTTAATAAGTTTTTAATTGGTGGTTTTGAATATAAGTCTATTTTTAAACTTGGTTTTCATACTTATTTATAAAAAGGAAACATCTGTGCAGTACGACAAAATGTATTTGTGTTTGTTTCATTTATTTATTTGCTTTGTTTTAAATTTTGTCTTGTTTTATTTTTTGTTTAGTTTTTTTGCTTTGTTTAAAACTTTAGTGTTTTTGTTTCATGTCTTGTTTTGTTTTGTTGCTTTATTTTATTTTTTTTTTTTAGTTTTTCTGCTTTTCTACATTTTGTTTTGTTTGTTTTGTTTTGTGTTGCCTTGTTTTATTTTGTTTTGTTGTTGTTTTTTTCTAAATTTAATTCAGTGTTTTTTGTTTAGTGTTGCTTTTTAGTTTATTGTTTTTTTTTGCTTTGTTTTACATTTGTTTGGTGTTTCTTTTTTTATTTAGTTTTGTGTTGCTTTTTGTTTTGTTGTTTTGCTTAGTTTTACATTTTGTTAAAAGTTTTTTTTGTTTGGCCTGTTTTGTTTTGGGTCTTGTTTTGTTTTTTGGTTGTTGAGGTTTTTTTTTTTTTGTTTTACATTTTTGTTTAGTGTTTTTGTTCATTTTATTTTGTTTAGTTTTGAGTTTTTTGTTTGTCCTTTTTTGTTATTTTCTGGGTTTTGTTTCTTGTTGTTTTGAGGGTTTTTTGCTTTGTTTTACATTTTGTTAAGTGTTTTGTTTTATGTTGTTTTGTGTTGTGTTTTTGTTTTATTTTGTTTTGTTTTTGCTTTGTTTTACATTTTGTCGTGTTTTTGTTTTGTCTCTTTGTGTTGTTTTTTTTGTTTATATTTTGTTTTGTTGTTATTTGTTTTATCTTGTTTTATTTTTTGCTTTGTTTAGTGTCTCTATTTAGTTTTTTGCTTAGTTTTACAAAAATTGTGTTTTTGTTTTTTTGTTTTTTTATTTCGTCTTGTATTGCTTTAAATTTTTTGTTTGGCCAGAACTTTAGATGGATGATGCAGAAAATTAGCCTAAATTTATTATCCACTTTTCTTTTGTCTTGCCAAGTTTGCATGCGTTGTGCAAAAAAATATGTTTTAATTTAGAGTAATTAGTGTTCTTAAATATAAGTCTATTTTTAAACTTGGTTTTGTACTAAAAAAAGAAAACGTCTGTGCAGTACAACAAAAATGCATTTGTATTAAAGATGCATTCTCTCAAAAACCAAGTTTAAGTGTCTAACGCAGCATTGCTTCCTTAAATAAATTCCTTGCTTTCATGGATTTTCTGATATTTTAACTTAAAAATGAGACGTTAACGATAGGCTTTTTTTTGCCGTGTATGTTATTGCAACACAAGTTGGCAAATTCTTGGTTGGATTTCACTCTCTCCTCATGCAAATAGATAGAAGCTGAGCTTGCATGACTAGAAAACAACTGCCCGAGGGTGTTTCCCAGATCCAAAATGGCCGCCAAGTGTGCTGACTTGCCTTCCCAGAGCCGCACCATCTGATACCCATCATTCCCATATGTAGGCCCTCCACCCCTTCAATCAGAACAGAGCCTTGTTGTTTACACCCATCTTTGTTCTGCTACATCTCAAGTCTTTCCCCTCCTCCTTATGCTAAGTGTTTAGCCTCCGGCCGTGTGGGACGTTCTTGCTCTCATTCTTGTGTTTTTTGTTTTTTGGGTCCACTGTCATGTGCATAAACTAGTGGCTTTGAAAGTACCCCAGTGGCTTCCCTGCTGAGGGCAGAATTTCCCCGCAGAGATACTTTGATGATAATGACTTTATGCTTTGGGGAGCCTGTTTTATGACACGTTGTGCCCAGACACCCGCTATCATTCAACGCACGGTAGAGCAGTGATCACAGGACTGTGAATTAAAGGTCAGCTTCCCACCACCACCGGCGGAGGGTGGAGAGACCCGAAGGTCTTACACACCTGGCCAGTGTTTTTCCTGATGCTCATCTTTTTTTGTACTAAGCGTAATTGGTGTTTATGCGATTTACTCTGAAGAAGAAGCATAGGGTCAGCTGGGACACTTTTTACTTAAGTTGTCTGCTATGAAATGAGGACTATCAAATGCAAATATATAAATATTAGATTTAGATTTAGTGTAGTATTTTTTTATTATTTTGAATTTAGCTTTTATTTTTCATTTCATATGCATTTGTCATTTCTACAATTTTTTTATTTCTAATTAGCATGAATTAATTTTTAGTTCTTGAGTAATTTCAGTATTTCAGCGTAAATATTCGAAGAAAAACCTAACTGAGCTAAAGGATTATTTTAGCCTTTTAATGACCAAAACCTGATTTTTTTTCCTAGTTTAAATGAACGATAACAACACACCAAAAAGACTAGAAAAAGTTGTCATGTGTGGAGTCAATGTGGAACAACAAAAAATAAATAAATAAGAACATGAAAGGGGAAAAATGATTAATGCCTAATGTTAATAATGTTAATAGTTCATATAGTATTCTATATGAAATATTGTTAGAAAAAATATAAAGATATTTATTCTACATCTATATATTTTACATCTATGAAATGCTGTCTTATTGTAATAAAATGTATATGTATAACTTAAATATTATATAAAATAATTATAATATATAATATAGTATATTTGCAGTTATAGTTTTCAGTTCACCAATATTTTATATATTTTATAAAAATAGTTTATACAGTATATGAAACTGATATGGAATATATAGTTTCTATAATATATTCTATAATATTATACATCTATGAACATGTATTTATAACAAATATTATATAACTATTTTATACTATATAACACTAGATATTATATAAAATTAAAATATATTATTATATGTAGTATATATGCAGTTATAATATAATTTGCAGTTCACCAACATGTGATTTATTTGTATACATTTATTAAGTTCTACCATTTACAATATTTTTCCTTATTCATATATATTCAGATTTGTAAACAGTTTATATAGTATTTTATATGAAATGTTATTATAAAATAAATACAGATATATATTCTATAATATTTTGTCTGTGAAATGCTGTTGTATTGTAATAAAATGTATAATATTTATAACATAAATATTTATAACAAATATTATATATAGTATAGTTGCAGTTATAATATAATTTGCAGTTCACCAATTTTTTATTATTTTTATGTATTTTATATAAATAGTTTCTGTAGGTTTTTTATATGAAACGTTATATATACAGATATATATTCTAGAATATTTTACATCTATGAAATTCTGTTTTAAAGTATTAATTAATTTAAAAACATAAATATTATATAAAATAATTATAATATATTTTCTATTTAGTGTATATGCAATTATAATATAATTTGCAATTCACCAATATTTTATATACATTTATTTTTATATATTTTATATAAAGTTCCTATAGTATTTTATATGAAATGCTATTATATAATTATAATACATTATATATAGTATGTTTGCAGTTAGAATATTTTTTAATATATTTATTAAATTCTGCCGTGTGTTTTTTCTTGTGTTTTCGACATGTATTTAATCTCAATCACAGGCAGCACAGGATGTACTTTTTCTAAAAACATAATCACGCACCGTTTGCTAGATTTACGACGTGACTGAGCTTACCCACTGACACATCTTACCCCACTCCCCCTACGTCAAGCCGTCATGTTGATGTAGAACATGCAGAAAGCCGTGTAAGACGGGGTAGAGGGAGAGGGGTTGAAAGAAAGATGTAGAAAGAGTTGGAAGATGCCGGAAAGGGCTCGCTTCAAAGAGCCACATCACAGGAGGTTATGGAAGTGAAGTAAACAGTGTTCGTAGCGCTTAGATCTGCAGTAACCGCAGCACCCAGAGGCTTGATATGCAGCTCTCTTGGGAGCGTTTCAAAGCCCTGTTTTGAGCTTGTCATGGAAGCTTAGATTTCTTTCTGCTTGTCACTCACTTTAATTCCCTCCTCTCCTGGCCTTCTTGTTATTGATTGCGTTCACAAATTAACAGCACTCTAGTTTATTGTGGCCCACTTTCAGCTACTTCGTCTCGAATTTTCTCCCTCGTGCGAGGGCCGTTCTTCCGTTTCAAACACCTGTGAATTCGTCGAACGTCCGCTGAACTTCACATTGTTGTGTCTTCTGACTCTCCGAAGAGTCAAAACCAAATGTGGCCCAGTCAGAGCGTTTCGCGTTCGTCCGCCTGTCCGACAGACGCGGTCTCCGTGCTTTTCAGCTCAAACCAGATCCAGGTTCGGGAGCTCGGGATCGGATGAAGGGGGTAGGGGGAATCACATCCGCATGTTCTCATTTCTTTAATAGACTTCCAAGGTCTTTTTTATTGGGCCTGTTTGTTGGCGTATGCCGTTTGATGTTACCATGCTTTTGGCCGCCTTTTACGCTTTCCCCAGCCAGGACGGATGGACACCTGCTGTTCTTTCCGGTGCTTTCATAAACATTTGCGATCCCTCGCTCTCGCACCCAAAACGATACCGAACAATCCTCCCGCTGGGTAAAAAACGACTGATATCTGTTTCGAGGGACATCTGCTGCCAAACCCTTCACTTTGGCTGCGCCTTTGCTTAAATAATGCCTTATTATGTCCTAAACGTCTCATCCTAATGAACTGCTGAAAGTCCTGGGATAGTGCAGCGACCCTACGAACGCATTTCTCAGCCCCGTTCCTTCCAAAAAGAAGCCGCAGATGTGAACCAAAGGAGTTCGTGTTGAATTAGGACACCCTCGGTCGATTATTTGTGCATGTTAGACAGCTGCAAGTCATTCTGCCCCGACTGCGCGAGCCGAGCTTTTGTTCTTCGGGCTCGTCCCGCTCATCTCCTAATTGGATGTGCGAGCTGCAAAGAGCTGGGCAGATTCCCCAGCGAGCCCCACCCGAACCGGGCCGGTCCCTACGGTACAGCATGTGGCTTTGATTTGCGGCTTCCCTGAGGTGTCTCCTTCTATCATCTGTGTGGTTTTGGCACCAAAAGCATTACCGTAATGAGATATTGACCGAGTAAAAAGGATTACTGTCGCTTTAAATCAAACCAAAGTGATTGCGGTCTGCCTGCGAGAGGAGAGCGTGAGCTAAATATGGTCAAAATAAGACAGAAGAGCGAGCCTTTATACCACATGCTGTGATCCGTACCCCCGTCGCCCTCTGCGTGTCCTGAACTTCCTGTAATTGCTGACCTGGGTTACAGAAAAATCCTGCCGATTCGACAGATGCATCTGGTTATCGGCATTGCCTCTTGTTGCAGGAATTTGTGGTGTGGGATTCCAGATGAAAATGGTGTCTGGGATTGTGCGCATCAGGCCTCTTGTCTTGAAATTGAAAGTTGATGCATGCAGTTCAAAGGAATTTTAGACAAAATGAGGCAAACGACATTTTAATCATGTAATAATTGATTATGTGTGCACAGTTATATCCCAGAGAATGCAAAATACAAAAATAAATAAATGTATTTATATAAAAATAAATCACATTCAAATCATACATAAATAAATATATATTATAAATGCATAAATAAACCAATATTGAAATGTAATGGTAAAATCAATACATGATTGCAAATGACCAGGAATTGTATTTTATTTTATTTAACTTTTTAAGGTTTTATATTATCTTATATATATTTTATTTTACATTTTATTGTATTGTCATTTTATTTAATTTGTGTATATATATATATATATATATATTTCTTTTTAATTTTTAAAATATTTTATTTTATATATATATTTTTATTATTATTTATTTTTTATTTTATTGTCATTTTATTTCATTTTTTATATTTTTATTTTATTTTTGTTATTTTTTTTATTTTATTTTATTGTCATTTTAATTCATATTTTTTATGTTTTATTAATTATAATTTGTGTTAATATATAATAATTTTTAATCATGTTTATTTATATACAATTTTTTTATTATTTAAATGTTATTTTATTTTTTTGTTATTTTTATTTTTATATTACTATTTTATATAATTAAAAAAATAATTTGTTATATTTTATTTTTATATTGTATTTTGTTTAGTTTCCTTATAATAGTTATATTATAATATTTTATTTTATTTTATATATAATTGTCTTATTTATTTTTTGTTTTGTTTTATTTTATATTTTATATTATATATTGTGTTTTTTTTATGTTTATTTTTATTTTATTTTATTTTATTTTTATTTTTATGTTTTATTTATTTTACCTTAAACATATGTTGCTTTGGATAAAGGCATCTCCCAAATGCATTACAACAAATGCAAAATATCCATTTAAAATCAGCTTTTTTTTTCATTTTGATTATAACTTTATGATTTTTATCTCAAAATTTAAGATCAATGCTATGAACAAATGAATTCTGTGTCAGTTATACATTCCTCAGCTATAATGTGCGTTTCTGTAGCTTTAAAAATGAATGATGCCAAGGTCAAGCGTTCAAATTGCCAACAAAGGTTTGAGAAAACAAAGCATCCTATGAAAAGAACTTGCTTTAGATTAAAAAAAAGCACGTTACAATGTCTGCCAAATGCATGAATGTAAAATTAAAATGTTGAGTCACCGTCACGGTCCGTTTTGCATGCTAGCGTCTTCATAAACAGCTTAAAACCTCTTGATTTTTCTCTCTGGATTATCTGCAGCGAAGCGACAGATGCATCTGGTTATCTGCGTACCTTCACATTGCCTCTTTTAGCAGGAATTTGTGGTGCGGGATTCCAGATGAAAATGTTCGCTGTGATCACGGGCGTCCGGGATTGTGTGCATCAGGCCTCTGTCTTCTTATTGAAGGCTGATGCTTTTAGCTGGAAGGCAGTTTCTCAGCATGGAGGCCATTACCACTGTAGAGCTCCATTTGTATGAATGGCAGTTTGTGTGTATGTGTGCGCAGCGTCTGTTTGCTCGGTTGTGTACGTCAGAGTGCATGTTTGTAGAGGTCTGCACTAAGTGCCTCAGGCCTGCCAAACGAGTCAGGACTTTTGTAGCCGATTTTGAAATGCGGGGAGAAAATGAAATGTGAATGTTTCTTGAAATGGAGCAGCGTAATGAACTCAAGACTGTTCCCATATTCAGCATTGCTCTGGCGGTTCTCCACGTATCCCACAATGCCTATTCATTTGAGTCCCTAACCATAGCGTTCTTTCGCTCTCTAGCACGCTTTCAATCAGACTTTTTTCTCTCGCTTTCCCTCTGTTTTTCCAATTCCTGATACAATCAATCGCAGACGTTCGCGATAATGAGGCTTTGACCCCTGACTCTTTCAAGAGCGGATACTCGAGGTAGTTTGATTTCGCTCTTGACGCTTGAGTCATAGATCTGAGCTGAGTCATCGTGGGAGCAGACTGCAGACGAGTCACGTCCCTCAGATGGACAGCTTGGGTTGCCCTCACTTACCGCAGTCCAAGAATTCGTAATGTTTATACCTCACATGCTGTGAACTGACTGCAACTGGCTTCCTCAGAGCTACCTGCTGCTACACTTGTTAGTTGTTAGCGAGCTTTCAGTTAAAAGCCTGTTAAATCCAGATGTTTTTGACATTCTACAAAAATCTGTATTGATAAAAGCATCTCATTGCATGTTTACTAAAACACTAAAATATGTGTTTTTTTCACTAGGATTCTCTGCGGCAAAAGGACGATCGCATCGAGGAGCTGGAGGAGGCCTTGCGTGAAAGCGTACAGATCACGGCCGAGAGAGAAATGGTGTTGGCGCAAGAGGAATCTGCTCGTGCAAACGCCGAGAAACAGGTGAGAAACACCAAACACAGGTGAGATGAAGCTCAAGGGTCATTGCTATGTACTTGCTCTCTCTTTTTAGTTTTCATTTACGTGTTTCTTTTTTGGACTTTTTTTTTTTTACACGTTGTTCGCTTGTCTTTTTTTCAAACATTCAGATCAGTTTTGTTTAATAGATTGTGCCTTGTCCTTTGAGTCAGAGAGAAGAAATTTATTAAGCAGAGTAGTATTTTATTTTATTTTATTTTATTTTATTATTATTATTTTATTTTTATTGTATTTATTACTTTTTTATAATTATTTTCTTATTTTATTTCTTTATTTTATTTTTTTTTTTATTTCATTTATTTAGTGTTTTTTCAGATTTGTATTTTTTCTGATTTTATTTTATTTTTTAATTTTATGTTTTATTTTGTTTTATTATTTATTTTATTTTATTTATTTATTTGTTTTTAAGGTTTTCTCATAATCGTTTCAATCAGATTAATGGCAAACATGACAAAATGTGTCTCAATGCAATGATGAAAAATGTATCTTTTTTTGGATAATATTATCTGCAACTATTATTTTATTTTTTTTTATTTTATTATTTATTGCATTTTGTCTATTTAATTTTGATATTTAATTAATAGAAAATAACAGCCACATGATTTACAGATTTTATTTTTGTCAATAAACTGTTTTTGTACCCCAAATTTTAGTAAATGGGTTGGAAAACGTTGTAAACCTCCATTTACAGAAAATGAATAATGAATAGAAAATAAACAGATCTATATATATAGTATATGTAATCTTTAGTTATATATTTTGGTTACCATTTTATTTTATATATGTATATAATTTTTATTTTTTTAGCTTTTTATTTATCTTTTTTGTTTTGTTCTGTTTTATTCTGTTCTTTTTGTTTTTTGTTTTTTTCTTTTTTTCTTTTTTGTTCTGTTCTGTTCTGTTTTTTTTATTTAGTTCTGTTCAGTGAGATGTTTGACAACATTGCCAGTCCTCTTGACAAAAAGATCAGACTTGAGCCAGTATTGAGACAGTGTTGAGACTCTCATAGACTAAATCCAGATAACTTTTGAAGTGTGATGAACAGTCATGTTCTCGGTTTCTTAAGAGCTCCTTTTGAGCTCCGTTACAACAACCACTGTAATGTGTTACCTGAAGCAAAATGTGTGCGATAACTTCATTGTGATGCTAGCCAAACCCTACAGCCATCTTTCCATTGTGGAAATGTCTACTTCCTCATCCTCCAAGTCAAACATCCACCCCAATGTTTACACAGAGCTGTATGCACATCCACGCAAGCCTAGCATCTCTCAGGCCGGGCTGTAATGGCTTTTGCTTGGCGGACAGTATCGCTCTCTTTAAAAGGCCTCCTTCACAGAGCTCAGGTACCAGCAAAAAGCCGGCCTGTCACAGCACATCACCACACCAGCACATAGAGCCGTGCCAACCGTCCAGATCCGTGCCAGCGCTGCATCGCCGTGCCAATGGCGAACATTCATGTGGCATGCATAGGTTACATGTTTGTGTCTGCAGTCAGTCTTTATTTAGAATATAAATAAGCTTTGCGTGGCCTGCGTGAGGACTGCTAACTTTGGTCCGATTCAGTTCAGCCACATAGGACGTGCGCAAACAAGGAACGTCCACATGCTGCCGTTTCTTCCTTAGCATTTTTAAGCAGGAGTTCTGGAGCAAAATATTGGAGCAAATATATTGACTCTACCCAGGTCTAAGTTTGGAAGCCTGTTTCTGCCACTGAATAAAAAAATTAAAAAGGTAATTGCGACTTTTATCTCACAATTCTGACTTTTTTCTCGCAATTGCGAGCTTACATCTGACAATTCTGACATTTTTCTCAAAATTGCATGATACAAGCTCACAATTCTGACTTTTTTTTTCCTCTCAGAATTGTGAGATATAAATTTGCAGTTCTGAGAAATAGTCAGAATTGCATGATATAAAATCGCAATTGTGACTTTTTCTTAGAAATGCAAGTTTATATCTCGCAATTCTGACTTAATATACGCAATTGTGAGTTAAGTCAGAATTGTGTGATATCAACTCGCAATCCTGAGAAAATATCTCTTTTTATAACTCACAACTGCGAGTGTGTATCTCACAATTCTAAGAAAAAAGAATTGTGAGAAACTCACAATTTCAAGGAAAAAAAGTCAGAATTTTGAGTTTCTATCACACAATTTTGACAAATTCAGAATCGGGAGTTTCTATCATGTAATTCTGTGAAAAAAGTCAGAATTGTGAGTTCATATCATGCAATTCAGAAAATTAAACCTCAGAATGGTGAGTTTATGTCACACAGTTTTGAGAAAAAAGTCAGAATTGTGAGTTTGCGTCATGCAATTCAGAAAAAAATGTCCGAATTGCGAGTTTATATCATGCAGTTCAGAGGATAAAGTCAGAATTGTAAGTTTATGTCATGCAATTCAGAAAAACAGAATCGTGAGTTTATATCACAATCTTAAAAAAAAGTCAGAATTGTAAGAGTCAGAGTTTGTATCATGCATTTCAGAGGAAAAAGTCAGAATTGGGAGTTTATATCATGCAATTCAGAAAAAAAAACCTCAGAATCATGAGTTTATATCACACAATCTTAAGCAAAAAGTGAGTTTGTATCTTGCATTTCAGAGAAAAAAAGTCAGAATCAGGAGTTTGTATCATGCAATTCTATGAAAAAAAGTCAGAATTGTAAGTTTATATTATGCAGTTCAGAAAAAAAAGCTCAGAATCGTGAGTTTATATCACAATTCTATGAAAAAAAGTCAGAATTGTAAGTTTATATCATGCAATTCAGAGATAAAAAAAAATCAGAATTGTAAGTTTATATTATGCAGTTCAGAAAAAAAAGCTCAGAATCGTGAGTTTATATCACAATTTTGAGAAAAAAGTCAGAATTGTGAGTTTATATCATGCAATTCAGGGGAAAAAAGTCAGAATCAAGTTTATATCATGCAATTTTGAGAAAAAAGTCAGAATTGAGTTTATATCACACAATTCTGAGAAAAAAAGCCAGAATTATGAGCTTGTATCACGCAACTCTGAGGAAAAATCTCAGCGAATTTATATCACAGAATATTGAGATAACCTTTTTTTTTTATTTCTTAATCAGAGACGGAAACAGCCTTCCATATTAAAGGGATTGTTCACCTAAAAATGAAAATTCTGTCATCATTTAATCATGCTTATGTTGTTCCAAACCCATAAGACTATGGTTAATGTTCGAAGCACAAATTAAGATATTTTTCGTGAAGCTGAGAAGTTTCTGAGCCTCTATTAAAAGTCCAGGTAACTCGAACCAAGCCCAGTGATTTAAACCAATAGATTATTTACACATAAACAGAAATACAAAGAGCTTATCATATATTATAAACACAGGCCTTTTTGGATCTTCTACATTTGGATCAAAACGGTTACCTGGGTTTCATTAAAAAAAAAAAAAGAAAGAAAATCCTCATTTTTTATAGATTAACCAAAGTTTCATGGGTTTGGAACGACATGAAGGTGAGTAAACAGTCACAGAATTTTTTTTTTTGGTAAATTATCCATTTAATGCAGTTTAACTCTCTAAATGTAGACCGAATGTGCGTCCTGATCTGGAACATACTGGAAATGGATTGAATTTACAAACAAACTGCCAATAATGTGTTGTTTTATGATCCAAAGGTGCAGGAATGCCATTCCTGGGTCGTTCTGGCCCAATTTTTAAGGCATTGATGCAGACTGCACCACTGTCCAGCTGTCTGAGCTTTGGCGATAGCATCAAACTCAAACTATAACCTTTTCCGAACGAGTCCTCCATGAACCGGCCGACACAAGCAGCCAGTCAGGCTTTGAAACGGGGCTGCCAAAATCTTGCTTCCCCTCTACCTGAATCCCTGAACTTTTCCCTCTCGTTTCTGCCTCTCTGTCCATCGTACTTGGCTCCATCGACTCTCTGCTTCGTTTTTAAACCCTTAATGGTTTGTTCTACCTTCTGTGGATCCTGGCGCCTTGCCGTTTCCTTCCTTTTCGCTCTCTCTCCCTTTTCTAAAGATTCGCATGGCTGGCTGAGCATCGTCCCAGTGCGCGTTACAGTCTCGGGAATGTATCGTAGCCTTCGCCGTCGAGTTTCTTCACCGCCGGGTGGACCTCCGCTCCAAACCCCTGGAGGTTAATTAGAGCCGGGGGCTGCGGCGGGAGCCAACGCTGCTGCTAAGCCTGGCCGACCCCCTCATTTGGGCTCGGAGAGAAAAGGAAATGGGGACAGTACAAGTGCCACCCTCCGGAGCCAGTCTCCACGCTCATTACCGTTGTCCCAAGTCTCAGGATATCGCCGTTAGTAGGTCCTCCCCACCCTGGCACCTGTTATATAAGAATGAACTCATATTCCGGGTTACATATTTTGAGAGTTATGAGCTATATGAAGAAAAAAAAAGAATGGCGGTTTGCCTCACTGGCAGTTGGCAGACAGGTTTTTAAATGCGTAATTTGTGGTCCTGCATTAAACCATGCAAAATCTAATTAGCTTCACACAAACGCACACACTGAGTCTCTTCTCTGCTATTTTAATTAATGTCCCCCCGTTGCTTCACCACACCCTCCGTTGTGCCAATCATAAGCAAGCATTCATTTTTAGCTCTGTGTTCAATTTCCTCCAATAGCTGCGTGCCTCATTGTTCTCACTGTGCAGAGCACATGTTGGACCGAGTGCGGTGCCTGTACAAATTGCTGTCAGTATGTTAGTCTTAAATGTATGGGGACGAGGGTGACTGCTCTTTGTTACACTGACATAAAAGCAAACCTCTGGCCAAAGAACAAATCCGTTCTCTCTCTCTTCAAGCCATGTGCGTCTGGTAAGCTTACTTAAAAGCTGTGTGTGTGTGTGCGCGTGTACTTGTTTAATTAGAGCGCATGGAAGAGCTACAAGTTGTTTGCTCCATTCATGCAGGTAATGAAATTTGGAAATATGAATCCAAACATGTGTTCCTTTCAGTTCTCATATGCACCAGATGAAGTCTGAAAGATTTCAGACAATTACACAGGTCAGTGTGAATGTCGTCTGCTTGAATGCTACTATTATTAAGTCTTTCCTAAAGGGATAGATGACCGCAAATGGATTTCTGCCATTATTTACTCGTTTTAAACCCATGTGCGTTAGGTATCATGAAAGAACAATTAAATTTCTTCGAAATGTCTTGGTTAATGTTAATTTATAAATATATTAATGTAATTAAAATATTTAAATAATTCATTAAATATATTATAAATATATTAATACAAATTTTAAAATAAATAAATTCATTTTATTATAATGCTATAATTTCTCATCTCTTAACAAGTATACAACAGGTGACATATACATCGAATTAATAAATACATTAATGCAATAACAAATTAAAGAATTAATGCCAAAAATGTAGTAAAAATTGCATGTATGTGTTTTATATTTCAAGTTATATGTGCTGTCATGAAGTAACAATTAGTAGTACATTTATTAACATTATACTAGATTAATAAATGCTGTAGAGCACAGTTGTTCGTCGTTAACTGATAATACCCAGTTCTTTAATGTTGAAGGAGAAGTTCACTTCCAGAACAAAACTTTACAGATAATGTACTCACCCTCTTGTCATCAAAGTCGTAAAGAAATTGTTTTTTTTTTTGTTTTTTTTTTTTTTGAGGAAAACTTTTCAGGACTTCTCTCCATATAATGCAATTCTATGGTGCCTCCAAGTTTGAACGTCCAAAATGCAGTTTAAATGCAGCTTCAAAGGGCTCTCAGTGACTCTAGTGAAACGATTGGTTATTTTCTAAACAAATTTACAGTTTATATGCTTTTTACCCTCAAATGCTTGTCTTGTCTAGCTCTGCGTGAACTCTGTGTATTCCGGGTCAATACTGTTAGGGTAGGTCAAAACTCCCATCTCATTTTCTCCTCCAACCTTAAAATCATCCTACATCGCTGCAGAAGTACCGACCCAGTGTTTACAAAGTGAACATGCAAAGAAGATCAAAGACCCTTTACAAAAAAAGGTAAAACAGCGATGTAGGACGATTTTGAAGTTGGAGGAGAAAATGAGATGGGAGTTTTTCGACATACCCTAACTGTTTTGAGGAGCATTTGAGGTAAAAGAAGTATATAAATTATATATTTTTTTTGAACCGATCGTTTCACTAGATAAGACCCTTCTTCCTCGGCTGGGATCGTTTAGAGCCCTTTGAAGCTGCATTTAAACTGCATTTTGGACGTTCAAACTTGGGGGCACCATAGAAATCCATTACATGGAGAAAAATCCTGAAATGTTTTCCTCAAAAAACATAATTTCTTTACAAATGAAGAAAGAAAGACATGAACATCTTGGATGACAAGGGGGTGAGTACATCATCTGTACATTTTTGTTCTGGAAGTGAACAACTCCTTTAACGCATTAAACCTTATTGTAAATTGTTGCTGCAATGGTTATGATCTGTACAACAATCTGTACAACTATCTGTGCAATAATTCAAGGCTTTTAAAGCCACATGATAGCTTTGTGGGACACAAGAGGACATCAGATGCCGATTTTCCAGTTGGTATGATTCTTGAAATGTGCCCAACATACTTTGGTTTAAATTTCTCAATGGTCTTGTAAAACAACACCCTTTTTACCTTGTCAAAAACAGCTCTGTTCAAAGCAAGCTGTTTTGGTGCATGGCTCTTTAAATGATAATGAGCTACTGCTCACCCCTCCCCTCTCTTTCATTTTGTGCATATTTGTGAAGACTCTTATGTTCACTTTTACATCCAAATACAAAACGCCTGCATTGCTTACGAGACGTTGTTGCTAAAGCTGCTCAAACGTGGAGAAAAATGCGGACCGCGTACAAAGCAGAAACATGCAGTTGTGGGCGGGCCCTGAGCAGTATGATGTCATACTGCTCTGAAAATCACAACGGCTTGATAATTGCGACTGTTTAGGTTTTTTGGAGATTAAAAAAAGGAGTGAATGGATTTTTATCATTGTAGGGTGTTTGTGTCCACACACCGCTAAGACGCATTTATATGCAAATTTTGCATACAACATCCCCTTTTAAGTCGTTAACGCCTCCGTTGACCTAAAATGGCAAATTTGCACCAGGTTTGACGTCATTTACGCGAAACGGTGTGGGTTCTTGCGTGTCTGCCTATATAATGTCATCAAACTCGTGGCGTATTTGATTTGAGCGCTGCGGTGAGGAATGAATAATGACAGATAAATCAAATGATTCTTTTGTGTTTCGCAGAAGAAAGAGCATGAGTAAAGGATGACACATTTGTTCATTTTTGGGTGAATATTTTTGTCTAGACTTCTCCATTTTAAGTTTTTCTCTCTGTCTCACTCCATCTTCCTTGTAGGATTGATATTTCAGGAGTGTCAAAACAATGTTTCCTCAGTCTGGTCAATGTGCTTGTTTAGCGGATGAGCCCGTCTTATTTTAGCAGATGCTTTCACGAGCCAAACCTCCGATGCAGGGACTGCTTTAATGAGTCGTATGCTAGTAAGGGCAAATGTGGTCAGCGAGCGAAAAAGGGGGGGCACTTTCTTCCTACGCAGGGCTCTTGGTGTGCAGTGACACCAGTCACTCAGCTCCAGCGTGGAATTTACGGCCGGGATGCACGAAAGCGACCAGCCGCTCATGCAGGGCCAGTGAAAACGTTTGCCCAAGACCACATGAAAACACACGTCCAGTCTCCAGACATGATTCAGCAGTGAAATGACATACTTCATAACCTTCCCTAGAGGCAGTGGACCAAAGAAAGCCTCAATCTCTCCGCTCGTGTCGACCGGGGATGATGGGATGTCTCGAAAGCGCCCTCGCTCTTTCACCGCAAGCTTCCCCGTCGGCCTGACCCCATCCCGTACGGATGTCTTTTCCGCTCCGAACCTGTTCTCGCTCAAACGGATCCATGGTTACCGTCCTCTTTCTCGCTCTTCCTCTGCTTCCAATTTTCCTTTGCGTGGTTTGTTTCAAACTGTTGTTCTGTTTTGCTCTGTTCTGTCTCTGTTTCCTCTTTGGCTTTTTCTGTAATCCCTCTTTTTCTCTATTTCTTCTCCATCGCTCACTGCCTGTGCGAAGCGCTCTCATGACCTAATGCATGACTCCGGCCACGCTGGCTTAAAGTGGCTCAAGGTATGGCACGATTAATGTTTTCTCTTTCTTTTACAAGTTTTGTGCTTTTCATCAGTTTCGCTGCATCTCCGTGACCTTTTTTTCTCATTTGGACGGGGGTGTTCGACAAATGTGGCTTTTGGTCCCGGTCCAAGCCAAACTTTTCCAAATAGGAAGCTTAACCACTGACAGAGTGCAATTTATTGACTGTTCCCTGAAGATGAGCTCTATCAGATCATTATTTTACGTGGAAGACCCAGCTTATGCTTGCTTTCCATTATATTGGGAAGTCATGCTCATTTGCGTCTGTCTATCAGGATAAGTTATGTTTTGATTTAACTTTTATGTAGTGCGTCCAGCGTAATTCGGTTTCTGCACTGGGAGAAGTTGAGTTTCCCCATTGCATGTAACTCTAACTACGTGTTATATAAACGTGCGGTCAGTAGTTAAACTGATAGTTAAGAGGTAGTTCAAGCAAAAAAATAATGTTCTGTCATCATGCATTTGTTTTAAATCCATTCGACTTACTTTCGTTTGTAAAACACAAAAGGAGATATTTAGCAGAATGTCCAAGCTGCACTGTTCAATACAGTAGAAGTGAATGAGGATAGGGAATGTCCAGCTTTAAAAACCACCAAAAATTCTCGCAATTCTGAGTTTATATCTCACAATTCATACTTTTTTCTTGCAATTCTGAGTTTATATCGCAAAATTTGCACTTTTTTTCTCGCAATTTTGATTTAATATCTCACAATTTGTACATTTTTCTTACAATTCTGAGTTTATATCTCACAACTCATACTTTTTCTTGCAATTTTGTTTTTTTAATCTCACAATTAGTAAATTTTTCTCAAAATTTTACGTTTATATCTTACAATTTGAATTTTTTTTTCACAATTTTGAGTTTATATCTTACAATTTGAATTTTTTTTCCCACAGTTTTGAGTTTATATCTCACAAATCATGTTTTTTCTCGCAATTTTGAGTATATATCACAAAATTTGTACATTTTTCTTACAATTCTGAGTTTATATCTCACAAATCATACTTTTTTCTCACAATTTTGAGTTTATCTCAAAATGTGTACATTTTTCTTTTTTCACAATTTTGAGTTTATATCTCACAAATCATATTTTTTCTTGCAGTTTATATCTCAAAATTGTAACATTTTTCTCACATTTCTGAGTTTGTATCAAAATTTGTACATTTTTCTTACAATTCTGAGTTTATACAATTTGTAATTTTTTTTTTCTCACAATTTTGAGTTTATCTCACAATTTATACTTTTTTCTTGCAATTCTGAGTTTATATATCTCACAATTTGTACTTTTTTCTCGCAATTTTGAGTTTATATCTTACAATTTGATTTTTTTTTTTTTTTCACATTTTGAGTTTATATCTCACAAATCATACTTTTTTCTTGCAATTTTGAGTTTATATCTCACAATTTGTACATTTTTCTCACAATTTTGAGATTATATCTTACAAGTCATACTTTTTTCTTGCAATTCTGAGTTTATATCGTATAATCATACATTTTTCCTTACAATTTTGAGTTTTTATCTCACAATTCGTAATTTTTTTTTCTCTCAATTCTAAGTTTATATCTCACAGTTTGTACATTTTTCTCTCAATTTTGAGTTTATATCTCACAATTCACACTTTTTTCTCACAATATTGAGTTTATAACTCACAATTCGTACATTCTTCTCGCAACTCGCAATCTCGAGTTTATGTATCATAATTTGTGCTTTTTTCGATTTAAATCTCAATTCATACTTTTTTCCTCGCAAAGTTTATATCTCAAAATTCTGACTTTTTCCGTGTAAATTTATACACATTTAGACTCGCTCATTCCCTGAACCGATCAAGACACGCTGTCAAAATCTGAAGCAGCCCGTCATTCCTCACTCCATACTACAGGGGGCAGCGTGACGGCAGAGCCTGAGGTCTCCAAAGCGGCCCAGGCCAAAAACAGACATGGAAATTAGTCAAAGAATAAATAGCTCTTACAGCTGCCGCTGCTCTTTCTCAAGTTTGTATTGAAGCCACGGTCAGAAACAGGCTGGATTTTTATGATAAAACTTTAGAGGGAAATAAAACTCCCTCCTCTGCTAATATTCCCAACCAGCTGAGATCCAGACACAAAGCTCAGCACCCAAAACGCAGCAAGATCCAAAGACCAGCTTGTTGAAATTGGCTTTCAGCTTACCGTTGAGGATGGGGCTGCTCTTTTGGCAGCCGGGGAGGAGAGAGTAGGACGAGACGGATGAGGAGGAAGGGAGAGAGAGCAGGAGAAAAACAGCACGCTGCTGCATTAAGCAGTTTTTATTAGTGTTATGTTTCTGCTCCGAGCATCTGGGTTAGTCGGGATATCTCTCACAGGAGGTGATTAGAAGCTTCAGAGTTCGGCACAGGCTGAAGAGAAAGCCCTGATCTGACGCCCACCGTGATCTAATCACCTCACAGTGCACATCAATAACAAACCAACAGGAGGTCTTCCACTTACAAAAGTAGCACCTTGGTATTACCATGTTTTTAAAACATAATAAAATCTTGTATCTTTTTGTAATATCTTTTTTTGGGGACAGTACATGATGCTTATGCCTTGGTATTTACTGAAGTACTATCCAAATACCATGGTATGTAAACATGGCTATCAGTCAGTGCCATGATTTATGCATAAGTACTATAGTATTACCAGTATATGGTGAGGATGGATTAAAAAAAAAAAAAAAAACCCTTAAAAATAGTGTTTTTATTTTATTTTTTTTGTTGCATTCTCCGTGTATTGTAGATTATGTTGAGCATTTTATTGTATTTTATTGTATTTTATTTTATTTTATTTTATTTTATTTTATTGTTGCCTTCTCCATGTATTGTAGATTATCTTGAGCATTTTATTATTTTTTTTGCCTTCTCCAGGTATTATAGATTTTCTTGAGCCTTTTATTTTATTTTATTTTATTTTATTGTTTCCTTCTCCTTGTTTGTAGATTGTCTTGAGCATTTTATTTTATTTAATTTTTTATTTTATAATTTTATTTTATTTTTTGTTGCCTTCTCCAGGTATTAACGTTTTTATTTTATACATTTTTATTTTATTTTAATATATTTTTTTTAAATTTATTTATATTTTATTTTTTATTTTATTATTTGTTGCCTCCAGGTATTATTGGCATATTATTAATTATTCAGTACCGTAGTTTATATTTAAGTATCAAGGTGTTACCATAATATATGGTACAGTAATATATGGTACCATGGTACAGACAGTACTGTGTACTTTTAGAAGCTGCGTCCATTATTTTCATACAGATTTTATTGGTTATTTTCTGCATACATTTTAACATAATACTCAGATATATTATTTTATATGATTAAATTGCAATTTTTGGCTATTTAAAGCACCACCTTTTTTGGTAATTTTTGCTAATATTTCTTTTTGGTGCTTTGCATTTACCTATTTCTGTTTTTCTTTCTCTCTTGTTCGGCTCTCTTGTAGCGTAAAGAGGCAAGTATACAGAGCTTTGCTTCATTCTTTGCTTATTTCCATGTGCCTTCCCTCATCCGAAGAGGCATCTGTTCCAGCCCCTCTGACCCTGCATCAGTCTATTTTTTTTTCCTCTTTTCCTGTTCTTTTTATCACTCTTCTCCTTGATCACTGACAGATCCTCTTCCTTTCCCCAAGGCCTGTTTCTGACACTGGTTTTGAGCAGTTGGGCCTTAAATTAAACAAAAAAGGAGAAAATCACTGTTATCAATTCCATAGACGATACGTCACAACTGATGTGAGCAATTACCCCAAGTCGTAAAAACACTTGCAGAGGCTGAAGCCGCACTGTGAAGATCAGTTAAAGGACGTGCATCTCAAAGGCTTTGATCTGTACTCCTCCTGCCTTACTGGTTCACGTTCCCAGTGTGAGACAGGAAGTGGTGTTATCATCACCCAGTGAAGTGCTCAATTTTTCACACCCGAGGTGTCATAATTCACTGCAGCGTTTTTTTACGACTTGACTAACATCTGAGGTTAGTTTGTACTCCCCTGAGAAAACAAGCGCTGCATGCCACCTTGCTCTTTCATACACACACACACACACACGCACACACACCATCCATTCCTCCATCAGAGAAGGCAATGGCACGAGCAAGTCTGCTGAAGCAATGAAGCAATTTTAATCTTTCTGCTTTTCTTTCAGAGAATTTTCAATAAACTCTAGTGATGGACTTGAAAGGAATTTCCAGGTTCAATAATCTCATTAATAATATATTACTTCAATAATTTATTTATTTATTATTTTTTATTTATTTTTATTATTATTTTTAAAAGCAACTCAATTGGTCGAAAACATTTTATTGATCCAGAGTTTTTTAAGCTTTGGTCCACAAATAAAACAGGTGATAATGCAAAAATAATTGCAATTTATTGTTGATATTTATTTTTCGTAAATTTTGAAAGGCACTTTGCAAATAAATTTAAATTGAATTGAAAATTGAAAAATAACTTATATTGTAATATTGGTTGGAAAAACATTTTGTTAATTGTTAATTTAACTTATTAATTATTAACTAATATTTTACAGATATTAAATATATATATAAATTTAATATTTTTAGCATTTATGACTTCTTGTCTTGATGTTTTTTTTTCTATGCACAAAATAAATCTGCATTTAAAAAAACAAAACAAAACTAAATTTCTGTCTTTGTATTTGTTAAAGGGGATCATATTCACAAAAAATTAAAAAATTTTTTTAATTAAAAAAAATTACTAAAAAATTATTTTATTTTTATTTTGTTTCTTTATTTTTTTTTATTTTAGTTCCTAGGTTTCAAGGATAGAAATAATCACTTCTAAGTGCCTTGTCTGGAAACAGTTCCTTCACTTCAGTGGAATAGAAGTGCACTTCATATTGCACAGTATTTTATTTCATTTAATTTAATTTTATTTCATTTTCTAGGTTTCAGCGATAGAAATAATCACTTCTACGTGCCTGGTCTAAGAACAGTTCCTCTACTTCAATGGAATAGAGGTGCACTACATACTGCACTTTATTTTATTTTATTTTGTTTTATTTTGTTTTTATTACTCTATTTTCTTTTACTTTTTTAATTTATTTATTTATTTATTTATTTTTTATTTTAATGTATTATTTTTATTTATTTATTTTACTTTATTTTATCACTTCTAAGTACTTGGTCTGGGAACAGTTCCTTCACTTCAATAAAATGGTATTTTATTTTATTTTATTTTGCGCTCTAGATTCAGTAGCAGTATATATTCAATAGAACTAGATGTAATGAAAATCATTTAATATCTTTTTTAAAGAAAGGTCCTGTTCTAAAGAAGAACCAATTCTCGATTTCACACTAGAGTACTAGGAAGCACAGTTTCCATGATTCCTCATGTAGTCTGTACACATTTTTGTGTGTGAGAGAGATTTGACTTTCCACCGGCCTGCCAGGCTGTTAGTCAGACCTTTAAAATCTGTTAATTATCTTCTAATGAATGACTTAACTCAACGGCTTTGAGAATTTGGCTCTGGGCGGCACTTACTAAATACTTTTACAGTAAAACTGACCGAGCACATTGTAAATTCATTCGAATCCATTCGTTCCAGATGATGTTTGGTCGCTGAAGATGGAGTCAGTTCACATATCTCCCCTCCAGGCACGGTGACACCATATCGGCTCGCGCACATCCTGGACTGATTAGTTAACCGCTCCGCCGTCGCAGTGTTTCGTTGCTCAACAGCGGGAGATTTCGTTCAGATGCTGTTGAATAAAAATGCACCAGAGTTCTCACGGTTTCATTCAACCCCCCTCTCCTCACCTCTCATTGGCTGCTGGGTTTTGACGGACAGCTCTGTTGCCCCGCCCTCACCGCAGGGTTGCCACAGGCAGTGAAACCGATGCTGCCAGCGTTTAAATATTTCCCTCTGCTCGTACTGGGGGGCCTGAGGCATGCAGTCTCGATCTCAGTTTATCTCCTGAGAAGGAAAGTAGGCATGCAGGGTTTTTCGGTTGTATCTGTGAAAAATATTATCGTCTTTTATGTCCACTCAGACTCAGATGTGACCTGTGCTCTGCGTGTGAGTCAAAACCAACACTTACCTGGCCTGTCTCTACATGAATAATGATTTCCTCTTCCTTATTTTTTAATTTGACATGCATTACGTCTTAACATAAGCCATTCCGGTGAGCCCTCACTTACCTGACCCCGTCAGGTGGATTTCACGTGCCCAGGGGAGGCACCATCATCCTCGGTTTTTATTCAAAGATTCGTTGCTGTTCAGGATCGTCCTGTGTGAGTTTGGTACGGTTTGAGATGACAAACGAGAGCGGGACAGGAAAGCATATGGCAGTAAATTTGACTGAGCGGGTTTTGGTAGCTTGTTCACTAGGCTTGGCTTGGGTGTAGTACATTAGGCAGATGACTTATGATGACAGCTGGATTGAACGCTCTCCCAGATCCCGCAATACCTCCGGCCAGCAGAGGGCAGCGCTGCTGATACAATTCTGTCGTTTTTTTGTTCCAAAGGGTGATATCTTTTCACAGCTAAATCCCTGTTTTTGTGGTGCTTCTGTTTATTGCCTCCAGCTGTTCTGCTGGAAAACATTTCCAGCGCTCTCAGAACATAAGAAAACAGGACTTTGGACAGTGTTGAGTGGCAGGGCAGTGAAACTCTATCCTAAGTATTTTAAGAATTCATTTATTAAACGAGTGGTTTACCCAAAAATTAAAGAATTTCTTTATTTCCTTTGCTTCTTGTTGTTCCAATTACTTTGTTCTTTTGAAAAAGCCAAACTGTTGATGTTTAATGTTAAACACAAAACCACCGTAACAGTGTCTTAAATGTAATCCAAGTTGACGTGTATGCTTTATGAACTAGTTCTCAGAAGATATACAGATAGAATTTAATATATTTTTATTATTCACCAAAAATCCCAACATCTGCTTTAGCACTCTTTGGCATGTTCATGACTTAAGTAGTGAATGCCAGGTTTGTGAATACATTCCTTTTTTTAATGAATCACAAAATCACACAGATTCAACTCACAGACTTTACTGCACAATTTGCGAATGAATCGCTCTTTTGGTAGATCCTAAAACTTATCTAAATGATTCATTTATGAATTAGATTCATTGATCTAAATGATTCCTTCATAAATCAGACTGATCTGGTTCTCTTGTTTAACTCACTGATTTCAATGCATGATTTGTGCACTCACAAATCTGATCTAAATGATTCATTCACGAAGCAGATTCATCTTTTTCACGAGTTCAACTCATTGGCTTAACTGCATATGCGAATGAATCACTCTTTTGGTTGGTCCTGTTAACAAAACAAGTCTGAATGATTCATGAATGAATCACACAGATTCAACTCAGACTTCACTGAACAATTTGCGAATGAGTCATTCTTTTGGCTGATCCTGTTAACAAAACTGATCTGAATAATTCCTTCATAAATCAGACTGATCTGGTTCTCTTGTTCAACTCACTGACTACACTGTATGGTTTGCGAATTCGCAAAACTGATCTAAATGATTCATTCACAAATCAGATTCATCTGGTTCTCAAGTTCAACTCATTGGCTTAACTGCACAATTTACGAATGAATCACTCTTTTGGTTGATCCTGTTCACAAAACTAGTCTGAATGATTCAATCATGAATCACACAGATTCAACTTGCAGACTTTACTGAACAATTTGCAAATTAATCACTCTTTTGGTTGATCCTATTCCACAAAACTGATTTAAATGATTCATTCATGAATTAGATTCATCTGGTTCTCGAGTTCAACTCATTGACTCAACTGCACAGTTTGCAAATGAATCACTCTTTTAGTTGATCCTTTTAACAAAACTGATCTGAATGATTCATCCATGAATCACACTGATCTGTTTTTCAAGTTTAACTCACTCACTTCCCAGATTTCGAAATGATAATTTAAGTGAATCAGTTAATCCTGTTCACTAAAAAAAAAACTGGTCCAAATGATTTGTTCGTCACTAATCGGACTAAAAATTTCAGAGAAACCCGGGGTGAACCACAAGTGTGATAAAGTATTGATGTCCAGTTTGTAAAAGAATCACTCATTTGAGTTCTTTTCAATGAGTCATTTGATCCTGTTCGCAAAACTGAGCTATATGTTCACTCATGAATCAGACTCATCTGGTTCTTGAGTTCAACTTACTGACTTAGCTGTCCAGTTTCTTCTCAACAAATCACTTAATCCTGTTCATCAGATTATTCTTAGGGCCCTCTGAAATCTGTTTTATTTTTCCAAAATTCAGTTTTTCTTTTCCATTTTCATTTTTACTGCATTTAATTTTTTTCCTTGTTTAATTTTTCTAGACTCTGTTTTAATGATTAAGGCAAAAAAAATAAAATAAATCAAAATCATTTCTGATTAATTGAAATCATGAAACTTACACAATTTAACAGCAATTTATTACAAGTTAAACAAAAATAAAGTTTTAAGGCCTGTGAAACACTTTTTTATATCAAATTCAGTATGTTTTAACAATTCGTTTTCTGTTAATTTCCTTTTCCAATTTTAATGGTTTCATTACATTGTAGTAATCAAAAGCCTTAAAATTGATTTTATTAAAAAAAAATTATATATATATATATATATATATATATATATATTGTTTATTTATTTATTTATTTATTTATTATTATTTTTTTTTACATTTACATTTACATTTTTCTGGTAAATAAATTGTGGGAATTTTTTTCTGTTAACTATCCACTAAAATCATTGCATTAGATGTAATACGTTTCGGTCACAATTTCTTCAAGTTAAACCAAACTTTTATTTTGACAGGTTGCTGTGAAGACCTTTAAGTTGCTGTTTGCATATGATCTGACAAGGTTTTTTCTCAAAAGAAACCACAGACTCCCTTCTAGAGATTGTTTATCTGTTCATGTACTCATATATTGAGGTGGCAGAGGCTGAAAACACTGCAAGCATCATGCATGCTTCAGTATGTGTGCAGTAAACAAAACCACGTGTCTGCGGCATTCTTTCGCATAGAAAAACACAGAAAATGCAGGATTCATTTTAAGCAGTATTTTTTGCAGCTTAATATTCTCAGACGCTAGTCCATATCACATTTTGATTTAAGTGTACTGACCTATCAAAAGTAGATTTGATTTATCCATCCAAAATTTGGCGAATTCCGTGACGTACAGTAAATTCCATTTTTATGACTGGATTCCACGATTCCGTCTGCATTTTCCGCATCGAGGAAATCATAGGGCCCTATAATCTGGTTCTTAAATTCAGCTCACTGAATCAGTTCACAGGCTGCTGGAGGGACAGATTGTCAAGCACAAATTTATTATATGACTTCAAACCATATGAATCGCTTCATTTTGAATCTTTTAGTGAACTATTTTTGGATTTGAATCTATGTAGAACTGTCTGTACTATGGATGGAACAAAAGCTGATGAAACGCAGAGCAGGGAAGGATGGATAAACACCGAGAACAGACGAAGGAGATTGCACAGATTGCCGCTCGAGGCCTACGCAGTTTCCTGCGAAGCTCAGAGATTTCAGAGAGACCCAGGGTGAACCGCAAGCGGTCGAGGAGGCTGTGAGAACCGCTTTGAGCCAAGTCGCTAAACCTTGCCTTCCATGGAATACATAAACCTGCCACGCCGTTTGATTTATCCTCCTCATTCACTCGCTCCTGTTACTCCGAGTTATAAACACTGTGTGGAAACGGAGAGAGAGGAGGAAAGAAAAATCACAGTCAGGAACGGAGAACATCCACCTTTTCAAAAACAAAACGGAGTGAAATAACTCTGGGGATGTGATGTATGACAAACCTCATCACGAAGTTATGTAGTTAATATATCTGGAGTCACACACTCCTGCGCACTCACACACTGATCCTGTTTTCACCCTGTCTCACCTGCTGTCTATTATATGAATCTCTTCTCCTCTTTTTTTTTTTTTTTTTTTTTTTTTTTGTCCGTCCATCCAGTTTTCTATGCACAAATCCATTCGTGTCCCTGTGAGCTTCGCTCTTGGCCTGCTGTGTGTTCACTCAACATATTTGTTTGCATTCTGTCTTATCATCAGGATTATGTTTTTGTCCTTATGCTTGTTTGTTGTGTGTTTGTATGCACAGATGGAAGAGCTGTTGGCCGCCATGGAAAAGGTGAAGCAAGAGTTGGAGTCCATGAAGGCCAAGCTGTCGTCCACCCAGCAGTCCCTGGCCGAGAAGGAGGCCCACCTGACCACACTGAGGGCAGAGCGCAGAAAGCACCTGGAAGAGGTGCTGGAAATGAAGTAAGACCTTTACGCTTGTCCTTCACCCCTCTTGGACCGATATAGCAATCGGTCGCCGTGCGGCTCGCTGCCGTCTTAAGGAAAAACATTTCATTGATGTTCGGTTTAAAAGGATATATTATGATAAACAGGATTTTCGTGCTCTTTTAAAAAGAGTATGTAGACATATTCCATCATTACCAGCGTAGCCGATTAAAACTTGGCGTGGACGTTGTTGCTCGTGTTACTTGCACAGGGGTTAGCCAATCATAACAGAGACCGTTCTCATGTTTTTAATCTTAAAAGTACTGTAGAAAAATGATCCTGTTTAAAATCTAATCATTTAAGTTCAGCAAGATCAGTGTTAGAAGGATTTTCATGGTCTAGGTCAGGGGTTTTCAAACTTTTTGATAGAGTGGACCCCTAGTTCTGCTCAGAGCTATTTATTTTATTTTATTTTATTTTATTTTATTTTTTATTATTTTATTTTATTTATTTTATTTTATTTTTTATTATTTTATTTTATTTTATCACTGTATGTTCCATGCTATTTGTACAAATAACGTGTGAAATCTTATGCAGTTTTTGATGCAGTGAACACCTAACTATAACAAGCATTTATTTTATTTTATTTTATTTTATTCACTGTATGTCCCATACTACTTTTTAACAATAACGTCATAAATATTTTGAATCCGGTTT